>LNAC01000094.1:3680857-3691441 GCA_002007465.1 Ailurus styani | reverse complement strand
GGGGGGGCTTCTCCCTCTTTCCATGCATCGCGAGGCTCCTGCGGGGCCCTCCAACCTGCCTTCCCAGCCGTCGCTCACTCTGGAACTGATCGGTGAATTTCCCCAAGAGGAGCTGATGCCCCTCCACCCTGGCCGGCCTACCCCTCCCACTGAACATCCCGTGGGGCTCTGTGTCCGGTGGGATTCCTGCGAACCCTCTTCCTAAATCTCCCTCCATCACAGCCTTCTGCTCTCAAATGTCACCTCCTCCGAGGGGGGTGACCCTCTCCCCCACCTTTCTCTGTTTATTTCCTTGCTAGCCCCTCCTGCTGCAATCGTCTCTTGTGTGTTCCCTTGGAGAGCGTCCACTGCCCACTTATAGGCATAGGAGCCCTGTGGAAGCAGGGATGACAGTGGCTCAGTCCACTGCCTCTGCCGGGGGTATGTGCTGCCCTCCTCCTCTTCCTCCTCCTCCTCCTCACTCTGGGACTGGGTGAAGATGCCCAAGGCGGGGCCTCTCACTCCGCCTTGGCTCACACTTAGCTCGGTGTAGGACAGGCCCCCAGGGCAAGGACCAGGCCTAACATCTGCAGGAAACATCTGTTTCCCCCAAAAATAAACCCAACCAGAGCAAAGTAACAACTGAAAATTCCTCACTTGGGGGGCGCCTGGGTGGCTCAGCCGGTGAGGCATCTGCCTTCAGCGCGGGTGGTGATCTCGGGGTCCCGGGATTGAGCCCCAAGTCAGGCTTCCTGCTCAGTGGGGAGCCTGCTTCTCCCTCTGTCTCCCCCCACCCCACATGCACTCATGCTCTTGCTCTCTCTCTCAAAGTAATAAATAAAATCTTAAAAAAAAAAAAAGGAAGGAAGGAAGGGAGGGAGGGAGGGAGGGAGGGAGGGAGAGAGGGAGGAAGGAAGGGAAGAAGGAAGGAAGGAAGTGAGGAAGGAAGGAAGAAAAAGAAGGGAAGGAAGAAAACTCCTCACTTGGAATGAGCCCCACCGGATCTTCAATTCCCTAATGGTGCTCGAACCAGGGACTTCACAGCCTATCATGGACTTCCCCGAGTCAGCAAGTTCTCCTTGCAAGCTGAAGTTCATTCACATTGTTTCATGTTAATTTTCATAGTGTGTGTGTGTGTGTGTGTGTGTGTGTGTGTGTGTGTGACTTTAAAAAAAACGAAGCAATTCTGCTTATGCCTTTTAAGAAATCAAATAGCGCAGAAAGGCTTCTAATAAAAGGCACAGTCCCCCTCCCTGTGCTCTGGGGGCAACCATGTTGAACGTTTTTTAAATTTTTTTACTTTTAGCTCCTGTGGTTCCTATCTGATCTATACAAGGAATCTATTAAAACAGTGTGTTTTGATGCTTTAATCCTATGAGCGCAATGTTTCTAACTTAGGAGTTATATATACGGAGGACAACTCTGTTCACCTGAGCCCCCCTCCTTCCATGGACAGGGCTGTGTGGAAGGGCACTCCTTCCTCCCACACCCCTTCCTCCCAGTGTAGTGATGACCTGACCTTCAGTTCTTCCAGGGGTGTAGACTCTCTGCTGAAGCCTTTCCCCTGCTGCCCCCGGCTCTCCCGTCCCCAGCACCCCCCGCCCCGCCCTGATTCAGGAGGCGGGTCTTGCCATCACGCCCCCTCTGGGGGTCTCCCTCCTGGGGTCCTGGGTCTTCCCTCCCCTCATCATAGAACCCTTAAGTAAATGTCTAAGAAGAACACGTGGAAGGAAAAGGTTCTGAGTCCTTCCTCTGTGGCTGAAAGTGTCCCTCAGCCCTGAGTGACAATCAGGCCGATAGTTTGAGAGTATCCCCCACACAGACCAATGCAGACACTGTCTTCCCACACAGGCTCCTGCTGGTGAAGGCGGGTGTAGAGTGTAATCCTCTCTGCCTGAGTACACGCACGACCTGGGTGTGTCTCTGTCTTTCCATTCTCTCAAAACGTTTAGGGACTCTGCTTTATCCTTGATTATCTGAAATTTCACAAAAATATGTCTAAATGGGAATTCTTTTCAAGAGTGGGACACACCGAGGATTATTTTCATGTGAGGATTTTTGTTCTTCAGATATGAACAAACTTCTTGTATTTTTGTTTATTATTATTTTAGAGAAAGAGGGAGAGAGAGGGTGCGAGCGCAAACGCAAGCAGGGAAATGGACAGAGGGAGAGGGAATCTCAAGCGGATTCTGTGCCGACTGTGGAGCCTGATGCAAGGCTCCATCTCATGACGCCGAGATCATCACCTGAGCTGAAATCAAGAGTCAGACACTCAACCAACTGAGCCATCCAGGCACTCCTCTTATATTAATTCTTTTATCATTTTTCTCTCATCTGTTTCCTGTTTCAGTTTCTGGAACTTCCATTTAGTTACACGCTCAATCACCCGTTTTAGTATTCTAGCTTTCTCTGCTTTCCTCTCATATTTCTTTTTGCCTTTGCCTTTTGATTCTTCTTTTGATGGTATTTCCATGAGTCAACTTTCATTCTTTTAATGAACTTCTTATTTCTGCCATCATATCTTTAAGCTAAAGCTGGTTTTTTTGGTTCTTATTTTGTAGCATCCTGTTCTTGTTTTATGAATGTAATGCTTCCTCAGACCTGTCTGAGGATACCAATGAGAGGGCTATTTTTTCACTCACACTTTCATCTCTTCTTGAATCTGGTTTCTTCTGGGACTACACTTGCCCCATTGTTCATGTTGACCCTGTCCTTCCATAGAGCAGACTTCCCTCCAATGTCAATAAAACCTTGGATGTCCATTTGTATTTAAACATAAGAGGAAAAACCTGTCTGGAAGTTCCACATACCTGAGTGGGGCTTGTCCAGTGGAAACTTTAGCTATTCCATTGGGGGATCCCTCATGCCAAAGTGCATGATGTTTGTCTCTGGCCCAATATCCACATGGTCTGTCCTGGTGACCCAAGAGACTCTAGTTTGTTTCTCTGCCAAAGAATCCAATTATTATCATCATCCCTACTGGCATGAACGATAAACACCCTTTCCTAGTCATTCTACAGAGGGCAGTCAAGAGGAAGAGAGGGGTCAACTCTTATTTAAACTTTTTTAAATGGTTATAAAATATGCATAACATTTACCACCTCAACTACTTTTAAGGATTCAGTCCGGTAATGTTAAGTACATTCTCATTCTTGTGCATGCCATCCATCTTCCGGAACTGAAACACCATACCCATTAAACGCTAACTCCCCACTCCCCCATCCTCCCAGTCCTTGGCAACCACCACGCCACTTTCTGTCTCCATGAATGCCTATTTTAGGTAACTCATATAAGTAGACTCATACAATTGCTCTTTTTTTGACTGACTGGTTTATTTCACTCAGTGTAATGTCCTCAAGGTCCATCCATGGTGTAGCGGGTGCCAGAATTTCCTTCTTTTTAAGACGGAATAATTGTGCATTGCACGTGTTTACCATATTTTGTTTATCCATTCATCTGTCACTCGTTTACTCTTTTTTAAAAAGATTTATTTATTTGAGAGAGAGAGCAAGAGAGAGGGAGGGCATCTTCAAGCAGACTCCATGTTGAACATGGAACCCGAGGCGGGGCTCGATCTCCCAGCCCTAAAATCATGACCAGAGCCAAAATCAAGAGTCAGCTGCTCAACCTACTGAGGCACCCAGGCGCCCATCACTCATTTTCTTTTAAAGCAACTTAGAGTAATGTCTGATGAAGAATCCAGCCCTGTCCTCAGCACACAAAGGCAAGTAGGAGGCTCGGGTCTTCAGAAGCAGCACCCAGCCCGTCCCCCTCCCCCTCTCCCTCTCTCTCAATGACGCCCATCAGTAGAGCTTCCAGACCTCTCCACAAGAAGGTGTGGCCTAAGGCCCCCATCTTGTCTTCCCCAGTCTCTAGATCATCGGTGTGGGTGGCCTTGACAGAGGAGTAGCTATTTTTAGTGGAAATTCTGAACTGCCACCATTTTTAGCAGAAAAGGCAAAGGAGCCAAGTAGACTTCTTTCTCCTTCTACTCCTTCCTCTCCAACGTCCCCTTCCTGCCAGGTCCCTCTGCAAATTTACCAAGAATAGGATGAAAAATGAAAAACAGACCTACGTTTTCTTCTCTGTCCTGAATACCCTGCTTCCACCCAAACTAAAACGAAAGGCTGCAGAGACCAGAGTCAGCAGGCCGGGCACCCCCTGGCAGCTACCTTGCCGTATGACCCTTCTAGACCTGGACACCAGTCCCCGGTCTGATGAGATAAGGGGTAGGGCTCTGTAACTCCAGACATCGCAGAATTCTTACTGGAGGGGCCCCAAGTCCCAGGTGGTACAAGCCAGAGGCCGGGACCGGGGTCTCCCCGTTCAGGACTGTTCCATCAGGTGGCTCAGTGAGTCCCCTCCTAGAGCCAAGGAAAGCTTTCCTCCCAAGTTCAGAGGCCAAGAGCATCGAAGCCTGGCTCAAGTGTGCCGTGTGGCGAGGCCCGGCAAGCTCCGTCAAGATGTAGCCTGTATTATTCATGTCCTCTCCCTCTTCCCCCTGGCTTCTGAGGGAAGCTGCCGCCCAGCCTGCTTGCTCGTGGGGCCTGCTCCAAGCACTGCCCCCGCCTGAGCACCTGCCATTAATAAAAGATAAACAAGAAGCGCCGTGCGGGGACGGCGACATCTGCTGCAGCCCCCGGCGGGTCTCCCCCTTTCTGGGCTTTGGAGCCCCATGTGGTGGGGGAGGGGGAGTTGGCAGAGATCCAGCTGCATTCTGAGCCTCCACGCTGGGCCCTGGCCTCAGCTGGATTAAATCAGTTCTCTGGCTCCAAACAGGGACCCCCACCCCTGCCCCCCATGCAGCTGACACAGGAGCATCTGAGGACCAGAATCTCCCGGCTCAGTCCGGGAGGGCGAGCGGCGGTTTTCAACTCTTACATGCCACCCCACCATCAACCTCCCATCCAAGTTCTGGGGCTTGGCAGGCCCCAAACACAGGCATCGCTTCCTCTACATAACCAGGGTGCCTGGTGCCCTTGTGTCCCCTCCTCCTTGGCCGTATCCTCTTCTTCCTTATCCTCAGACAAAGAGACCCAGAGGCCAGGGGGGTCCAGGGGGTGGGGTGCAGCGGTCTTCCCCACAGCCGCACCGGACTATCTTGGTTCTGAGCACTTTTGCCTTTCTGGGCCCCCTCCTCCACAGAACACATTAACGTTTCTATGTTACGAGTGCCTTGGTTTAAAGATGAATATAAGCCAGGCTTCTGGGCTGGATCTCATTCATTTACTTTCTTCTCTTTTAAAGAAAGGTAACCCATTTCTCGTCGTCCCCTAACTGCATTGTGGGCCCTTGGTACCATGCCAGCTGGGTCTAAGAGAGCCCAACCTGGTTCCCGCTTGACCCTAGGGCCAGCCTGTGTGTGCTAGGGTGGCCAATTCATCCTGGCTGGCCCAGAACTATCCCAGGAGTCCCCTCAGTCTTGGGCAAACCAGCATGGCTGGTTACCCTACCTGCCCTTCCCATTTTGGGCCCAGATCTCCCCCAAAGCATGGACATCCAGGGCAAAGTAACCGTCACAACTGAACAGAAGTGGGCTGAATCCTTGCCATGGTCAGGACTCGGTGAGGAGCTGGAGAGACGCATTCCAAACCCACGTGTGCTCCAAGGACTCGGCTCGTGGATCAGAGCTGGGGACCCACACTTCCAGACCCCCAGCTCCGTCTGGGAGGCCTGAACTGGAGGCATGAGGCACTGTCCTCCCTCCATCTGCACAGCAACTCTGAGATACAGGGGAGGAAAGGCATTGCAGAGAGGTGAACTAACTCTCACACGCTCACTGGCTTTGAAGGGAGGGGGTTGGGGGGGTGGGGCAGGGGATCAAGCTTGACCCTCTGGCTCTAAGCCCGACCATGGCTTTGCAAGGCCTAGACTCTTCAGGGGTCCAACTCTCCTGCCAGTCCTGCCTCTGGGCAGGACAGGTGCCTTGGCAAGACCGGGGGTGTTAAGGACAGCCCCGGGGAGGTGCTGGCCCCCTCACTCACCTCCCCTGCAGAGCAAAAACAGTACTGTCACCTAGAACCCACTCGGCAGCCACCAGCAGCCGCGGGGAGCCCCTTGGGAAGTGCTCTCTCCCACGGGGCAGATGCTGGGACTGCCCCAGACCCGGCCAGTCAGGTCTCTACAAAACCTCTTCGGAACCGCTCTGCTGAGTAGCCGGAAACTGGGGGCCCGGAACTCAACCTTGCTCTGTGCTGACGGCTGCTGTGGCCATCAGGGGTCCAGATCTTAGGACTATAGTATAACTAGCTCCATCCAGAGACCCAGAGGAAATGACCCAAAGGAGGGGCTTTCAGGAGGGGACAAGGGAGGCAAATCCACAGCAAGAAAGCAAATTGCTGACTGGGGAAAATCTAAAACGTGCACATTCTTGAAATGACAAAACATGGGCAGGTCTAGTCTGTGCTTTACGCCGCGGCAATGCCATCTCCCAGCTGACCTGGGAAAAAACACATAATCTCCCAACGACACCCACTCTGGGAGTCAGCCATGCCCAGATCCTTGCTCTGTCTTCAACTGGCTGTGTGACCTGAGATAATATTGCTAAGCCTCAGTTTTCCCATCTGGAAGATGGACAATGTCACTGTGAAGGTCAAATGCGCTAATCTGTGTCATATTTAGCCCGTTGCCTGGCGATTAGGGAAACCTTCACGATCATATCTATCACACTGTCATAGAAATCCTGGTGCCTTGCCTGGAACCTAATAAAGAATGTTTACTAAGTGGTTGATTTACCATGGAAACCTAGGGGTCCCTGCAGGTATCACCCATCCCATGATTCCAATCAGGAAGCTGAGGCTCCCAGGGTCCAGTCGAAGCCCCAAGTTCATTAGTGGTAGAATGGGCCAAGTCCCCCATCTGCCACGCAGGTTCCTTTCCAGCTCTCCCAGGGAGCACTCCGCCAGTTCTAGGCCACCCAGGGCTGGGTGGGGTGCCTGAGAACGAGACGGTCTCCCAGGCCAGCTGGCATCTCAGTGTGTGAGCGCCGGCACAAGGTCGGGGCCAGGGTGGCCGGGCATTCCTGGGCTGGATCTTCTAGCCTCTTGAATGAAAGTGAGGTTTCTTCCAGGTACAGTAGAGATTTCTGCACGACCATCAAAAGACAAGCAACAGCGAAAAAGAAAGCCTTGTGCTCTTTGTACTTTCTATTTTTTCTCCCTTGTTCCTCCTGCCCGTCTCTGCAGGGGGCAATTCCAGGTGAGAAGTGAGAGGGGGACTAGCCTGCTCCTCACCTGGGCTCACCCAGAAATTCACAGGTAGAAGGCAACCGTTCAAGACACTGTGTGGGCCAAGGGGCACTTGGGTGGCTCAGTCGGTTAAGCATCTGCCTTCGGCTCAGGTCATGATCCCAGGGTCTCAGGATTTGAGCCCCTGCTCAGTGGGAGAGCCTGCTTCTCCCTCTCCCTTTGCGCCTCCCCTGCTTGTGCTATCTCTCTCTGACAAATAAATGATACGATCTTTTAAAAAAAAAAAAAAAGGACACCGTGTGCACCAAGGAGACAGCAAGGCCGATCCCTACGCAACAGGCTCCTGCAGGTTTAATGGTCTGCTTAAGATGGGGTGGTCCAGAGCCTAAATGCCTCTTAGGGTACAGATTATAACACCAAATTACTTTAGCTACTTTGTTTTGGTGACCAAAGACACATTGCAGGCACAACCTCCAGGACAGAGAATATACATTTCCTTTCTAGCTAAAATCAGAACATTTGGGAGCTGGGAGGATCCTTTGAGAAATCACAGTCAAACATCCCATTTTACAGATGGGGAAAGTGTGGCTCAGACCAACAAAGCCTGCTCCAGGTTACACAGTGGAAGGCAGGTCATCTGATCCCCCAGTGCGTGCTCTCCCACTGCACTTGGTAGTGAAGTTCTGGGTGGCGGAGGATGGAGACCCTCCACACCTCCCCCACACACCACAAAGACACAGGAAACGGAGACTGTACCCAAGTAGGGCGGGATTTGCTAGCTCAGGGAGATTCAGTATATTGTCGTTTGTCAATCAGAGCAAACTCCAGCCCGAGGGCCAAATCTACCCCCGCCCCCCCCCTGGGGTTTATCGGAAGGCAGACCTGCTTGATCATGCTCACGCCATCCACGTGATGGCGTGAGCTCTCACACTTCACCAGCAGACATCAGCAGTTGTGAGACCACATGCACGGCCTGCCAAGACCGAAACTGTTCCTATACGGCCCTTGACAGGACAAGCATGCTGACTGCCGATTCAGAGCAGGGGAAATGGCAGTCACACCCTGCTAGGAGTGACATCAGATAGGACTGCACCACTCATCACAGCTGGAGCCAGACCCCAGCTTGAGATCACACGGGAGGCTCCTCCCTGCTCCAAGGCCCTCTGAAGCCCTAGCAACACGAGCCAGGGACCCGCTGAACCACGGCTGCCCTGTCATTTCGCTGTGCTGACCCTAACTGGGGAGATGGGGATTCATCTTCCTTTAAAGATGAAACGGGGGGGGGGGGACCTAACGTCCCTTAAGTAGCACTTTCCATGCCCTGTTTGGAATTACATTTATTGACGACACAGTATGGATCGGGGTTAAGTATAGACAGTAGAAGTATAGACAGATCCCAGTCAAAACTTGCCACCTGGCATCTTGGGTTGGTCCTGTTGCATGGGCTCGGAGAGTGACTGGGGAGCCACGGTGAAGGGCTCGGCTCTCCACAGTGCAGCCTCGTGGGCCGGAAGCCTGGGTGTCAACCATGCCCATGAGACCCTGGACAAGTTACATACTCCAGAGCCACAGGCGTGTGTCTGTTAAGTAGGGGTGATAACAGGGCTGTTGGGAGACTGAGTGACAGAGTCCCAGCAAAGAGCTGGGGGAGGATCGGGCTGGCCCATAACACTGGCTCAATAAATACTATCATTCCGTGTCACTGTGTACTGCGATGTAAGAACAAACACCAGGCCTTTATTTGGAGGTGTGTTCTACGGGCTCCTGGTGGCTCAGTAGGTTGAATGTATGACTCTTGGTTTTGGCTCAGGTCATGAACTTGGGGTCATGGGATCGAGTCCCACATGGGGCTCTATTCTCAGCGGAGAGTCTGCTTAGGGTTCTCTTTCCCCCTCACTCTCCCCCAGCTCAAGCTCTTTTGCTATCTCTCTCTCTAAATAAATTAATTAATTAAATCTTTTTTAAAGAAATAAATAGGGGTGCCTAGGTGGCTCAGTTGGTTAAGCGTCTCCCTTTAGCTCAGGTCATGATCTCGGTGTCCTGGGATCAAGCCCCGTGTTGGGCCCCCTGCTCAGTGGGGAGCCTGCTTCTCCCTCTCCCTCTCCCTCTGCCACCTCCCTGCTTGTGTTCTCTTTCTCTCTCCATGTGTCAAGTAAATAAATAAATAAATAAAATAAGATCCTAAAAAAAAAAATTTAAGATAAATTAATAACGGTGGGCTCTGGAACAGGCAGCAGCTTATAATGAAAAAGTCTTGTCTTGTGTTAGGCCAAAAATGAAGTTTCTGTCGAATTTGACATTCACGTTATCTCAGGGTCATATCTGCCATGTTTAATTTGGTGAGCCAAACTTTACAACACGGCGAACAATTCCTCAACCTGATTTCCACCTCGACCACGGAAGTCTAATGAAGCAGCTCTCACAGGATGTAGAAAACAATTAGAAAACCCTTCTTGGAATTCCTTTGCAGACTATCTGTGAAGCGAACAAAACTATTTCCCATGCCTTCTCCTGCCTGTAATTTCTCTGAAGTGTATTTCCATTCACTCAGTCAGAAGCTCTACCTTGCATGTCTGTGGAGGGAGGGTCTCAGGAAAATCTCTGTAACTATAGGTTCAGCCCATAGGAATCCCAGGAGGCAGAGGCCAGCCCGTCCCATGCCAAGGCAGCCCGAAACCAGAAACATTATTACCTCCGATTCTAAGAGCTCCCCATAAGCTGTGTTCTGTACCCTACACATGCGTTTTCAAATGTGTGACATAACTCAAGCACAGGACCATTTCTTGTAGACTTGTTTGAAAATAGCGGAAGATTGGAAACCTAAATATCCATCAGAGGGGGACTCGTTAAATAAATTACAATCCATCCACATAATGGAATACCAAACAGCCATAAAAACAAATGAAGAAGCACTCCAGGCCTGATATGGACCGATTTCCAAGATGCATTGTCAAAAGCCAAAATAGCAACATGCCGACAGGTGCATTAAAAAAACGTATATATGTATGCCTGTGTGTAAATTTATAGATACACACACGTATATAAATATTCACAAATAGATATTTTATTTACATGTATACAGCTAGAATATCTTGCAGAGGATATGGAAGGAGCCGGTGACATTTGGTTGCCTCCAGGGAGTGAAACCAGTTGGCTGGCTGGAAGACAGGTCTGAGAAGGAGATTTTTTTTCACTTTTGTAACTACTGAAATTTGAATCATGAAAGTTATGCTGTTTACAATGATAAAAATAAATAAATCCCAGAAAGCCAAATACCTCCAACTGTCACTGATAAAAGGATGAAATGGAAAGAATGAAGGAAAGAATGAAGGGGCTCACATTATCTTTCCCAGGCCCCACCAGCAGCATCACCACCACGGATTACACACACATTCCCTCCTGATTGATTTGTCATGAA
>LNAC01000094.1:3580750-3680744 GCA_002007465.1 Ailurus styani | reverse complement strand
CACCCCCACTCCCCTTGTTAGCACACTTCCTGAAGGCTGCTCTGCAGAGGGGCCTGGGGAGGGCCCTGCTACCCCACTAAATCCTAGACAGGCCTGGAGGCAAGTCCAGCTCTCCTCCAGCTTCATTGCACCTAGCAGAGCAAAGGTAACAAAGAAACAGTTCAAACAGTGCCTAGAACAGCTCCTGCGCACAACAGATGCTCAGTAAATACTGTTTGAATGAATGAAGACAGAGAGGGTAGTCAGGAAGTAATAAACAAGAAATCACCATGACCTTGGGGCACCTGGGTGGCTCACTCAGTTAAGAGTCTACCTTTGGCTCAGGTCATGATCCCAGGGTCCTGGGATCGAGCCCCGCACTGGGGATCCCTGCTCAGTGGAGAGTCTGCCGCTACTTGTGCTCTCTCTCTATCTCTCTGTCAAATAAATAAAAAAAAATCTTTTTTAAAAAAAAGAAATCACCATGGCCAACTTAACAACTTAAATTCACTTTGAACCCCTGAATTCAGGGTTGAGGGAATCACTGTCACCAAGGTATTAGCTTGTAGATAAGGATGTACTCACAGGATGGTCAAGCGACCCACAAGGATGTCTGAGCAAGGCAGCGGCAAGGGTGGCCCGGAAAGAGGTTGAAATTAGATAGAATGGGCCCTCCCCGCTCTTCACCAGGCCCCATCGTAACCCCACACACTGGGCCTCGATGTGGTGTGTAGGAGCCTTGGTCCCTGTCCAAGAAGGCTTACTCAGTCAGTGACTTAGCCAGTGGATTTGGGAATCAGGCAGACGCCAAGGATTTCCTCTCTTGAAAACCGACCACTTCACGGGTCTTTTGCCTGGAGTGGATAATAATTACAGCTCTTTCCCAAAATATGGGTTTCTTTCCCCCATTGACCTCATTTTCTACCTTTAATTTTGCATATAAAAACAACAGCATAGTGACTTGACAAGGTGAGCTAAAAGTTCTCCTGGCTCGATAAACAGAATACCTATTTAGGTTCACATAAGAGCTGGCAAGAAAGGAAGGACCACCCAGGGGCAGAACACCAAGAGGGAATCTGAAGACCGAAGCAGGAGGGGGTAAGCCGATGCTGAGGGGAATGGGCGACATCCCGGTCACCCAGTGGTCCCATTCTAGTGACCCCCGCAGGGAGAGGATGGGAGACCTGGAGCCTGCAAAGGATGAGAAGTGGGAACTGAGACCCCCACGTGCAGTTAAGACGACTGGAGGGTTATAGCTTTGGGAAAAGGATGGACACCCTTCAATGCCCACCAGCACAGGGACCCCACAAGAATGCCTGGACGCTTACACTTCTGTCTGGGAACTGGGTGAAGGATTTCTAGAAATCCCTTCCTGTTTATAACCACCCGCCTGCCTTCTCACTGGGTGAGGGTTTGAGTTTTTAGTCTCCATGGGGTTCAGGAACATCCACACTATGAAAAGAATATGAACCCATTTCCATACCTGTGTTACACCTGAGGAAACTGACAGTCACAAAGAAAACTGTCGTGGAGGGAGAGAGCCTCAATTCTGACCACATTGGTTTCCTACAGGTACACCTCTAATCACAATCCAAAATCACAAAATGTACACACACACACACACACACCCATGAGCAAGAGTCAGCAAATACCATGAAGAACATCAAAGTGAGCTTAAGAGAAGACGAGTGAATGCATAACAGAAAGATGGAAAAGATGGATAATATGAGAATTGAAGAAGACATGGAGGATGGTTGAGACAGTTCCATGAAGAAAGTTCCGGAAGGAAAAGAATAGAGATGAGGGGAAAGGCACAACTTAAAAAGATAATGAAAGATTTTCCAAAACTGAAGAGAAACTAAGATTTTAAAAATAATAAAAGTGCTACATATCAGGACTCTTGGCACGTACTGGAAGTAGGATGTGGATGTATGTTGAGGCTGGGGGCAGGAGAAAAGTGGAAAGGTAAGAATCAATCATCCAGGTGCCCACCTCACGCAACTGGGACAGTAACAATGATGCAAACCTCAAAGAAGAGTAAGGATGCAGGATAGGGCGAGAAATCTATGAGAAAGGAAACAGAAACAAGAAGGAATCAAGCAACCTGAAAGACTAAGAAAGCCACCTAACCTCTGTTAAGGCCAATGAAAACATGGAGAAGGCAGAAATAAACATCATCAGGAACAAAGAAAGGGCCCTAAGTACACATACTGCCAATACACGTGATAACAGGAGAAACAGACACGTTCCGAAGGAGACAGAAATTGATCGATTTAATGAAAGACAACTCAAAAAAAGTAGAAAATTGGAAATACTTCTAACCGTTAAACAAACCAAATTAGTAGCTTGAAAAGAAAAAACCCCAACTGCAACAAGCAAAACCAGGCTGAGGCAGTTTTATAGTTTGGATTTTTCCAAACCTTCAAGGAATGGATAATTCTTAATATACACAAGAATCTGAAGACGATCCTTAACATATAGTTGACATATACAAATGTGAACATAGACACATATGTTAACATATACAAATATCTCAAGATGATCCTTAACATATACAAATATTTGAATATTTGAGAGTATTGCTTAACACATGTTATGAAGCTAATTTGGGGGATATTTCAGCTAAACAGGGACAGAAGGAAACTAAATTTGTAGGCTGAACTCACTGCTGAACATGGACTCATAGGTCCATGAAAATATTACCTATTAAATCCAACAGTGTAAACTCAGGTTTATCCCCAGAATCAACGATATTAAGATAAGAGAAATGTGCTAATATAAAAGCCATCCCAATAAGAGAGTGAGGAAGAAATTTTATATCTCATTACTTGCAAAAAAGCATTGATAAAATTCACAACCATTCACAATGAAGGCCACTGAAAAAAATAGGAATAAAAAGGAATTTTAAACCAGTTACAGAAAATCTACCAAACACCATTAAACCTGATTCTTCTGGTAAGACTTCAGGATTATTCCCTTTCAAGTCAGGAACATGAAAAGGAGGTTCACTCACTGAACTTCTGTTCAAAACGGAATTGAAGGCTCTAAATCTGTGCAGTCCGGCATGATAACCACTTAGCCCTCGGAAGGTGGCTGGTCTAAATTGAGCTGTGCTCCATGTGTAAAATACACACCGAATTCTGAAGACTAGATGAAAAAGAATATCAACCATCTCAATCATCTTTTATATTGATTGCATGCTGACACGATACTACTCAGATATACAGGGCCAGCTAAAATATATTATTTAAAATTAATCCCACCTATTTCATTTTACTTTTTTAAATCCTGGCCACCAGAGATGTTTAAATCACACAGGAGGCTCCCAACGTATTTCCATCGGACAGTGCTGTTCCAGACAACCCAGCAGCAAGACGCAAAAGGGAAATAAAAGATGCAAGATTTGGAAAGAGAAAGAAACTTTCATAATTTGTAAAGGACATGATTATTTAAAATAGCCATAAAATCTAGATGGATACATTTAATAAGATATCATCAAGCTTGATGAAACCAGCAGTCAAGAATTAGAAATTCATTTTTATTTTTTTGAAAGATTTTATTTATTTATTTGGCAGAGAGAGAGAGACAGCAAGAGAGGGAACACAAGCAGGGGGAGTGGGAGAGAGAGAAGCAGGCTTCCCTGTGAGCAGGGAGCACAACACAGGGCTCAATCCCAGGACCCCAGGATCCTGACCTGAGCCAAAGGCAGACACTTAAGGACTGAGCCACCCAGGTGCCGTGAAACTGTCATTTCTAGATATATATTTACTCTTTACGACAGCAACAGAACTGTAGGGAACTCAGAGTAAATTTAACAGAAAATGTGTAAAACCTTTCTGATATAAATTATAAAACTCA
Source organism: Ailurus styani (assembly GCA_002007465.1). Classification (NCBI taxonomy): domain Eukaryota; kingdom Metazoa; phylum Chordata; class Mammalia; order Carnivora; family Ailuridae; genus Ailurus; species Ailurus styani. Next base: position 3,676,907 of record LNAC01000094.1, on the reverse strand, counting down.
ATTAAAAGACATAAAGGAAGAATTAAGAAAAGATCATGATCAGAGGTGGGGCAAATTCAATAGAACAAAGATGACAATCTTCCCCAAATTAATCAATTCAAGTCCATTCAAAATTCCAACAGGATTTTGGATAAAAAAGTTTATCCAAAAATTCTCACAGTAAAGCAAAGGCCAGACAAGAACCAAGATGTTTTGAAAAAGGAACATAAGAGAGATTTGCCCTATGAGGTACTACCCTTAATAAGAAGCTCTAGTAACTAAGACAGTGTGGAAGCATATAGGGAAACTCACAGGCCAGGGAACAGAGCTGAGGAGCCAGGAACAGCCTACACTCTACACGAATAGAAGGGAAACTGACATGTCACAGTCTTTGTAGTTAAAAAATCATTTAAAAGAAAAGCAGTAACCGCTACCAGGACAATGTTCATCTACATAGAACAATACAACAAAATTCTATTTCAACATCATGTCAAAGACAATTCTAGCTAGATTAAAAAACTATTCATAAATGTGCAGTTTTAGAATTTTTAGAAGAAAATATAGGAGAATATCTTTATGACCTCAAGGTAGTGAAGAAATTCTTAAACAAGATACAAATGCATACCATAAAGGAAAAGAATGATGCAGTTGATTAAATTACAATGTACAACTTCTGTCCCCATAAACCATACCATAAAGAAAGATCATGGATAAACAGCGACAGGGAGAAATTATTTATTAACACATCTAAACAACGAATGATTAGTATATTTAAAAAAAATTTTTTTTAGGAAGAAAGCAGACACTCAATAGAAAGTGGAGCCAAGGAAATGAATAGGCCAACCAAGGGAAAAAAACCCAAACTGTCCAATAGACAAACGAGAGGGTACAAATTAAAATAAGATTGTTCTCGGTTATTAGAATGCCCCCCAGATGTAAGTCTAATAATACAAATCAGTGTTTGAAAAGAAGGGATAAATTTGTCCAGCCACTTTGGAGAGCAATTCAGCAGTATCTAACAAGGCCGAAAACGCACGAACCCCACCAGCCACAATTCTATTCCCGTAGCTCCCCCGGAGCTGAGACTTTCACACTGTCCCACCGTGATGCGGAGGAACCGGACACAGCACATGCACACATGCACGAGCACGCAGGCACACGCACACAGGCACGCGAGCAGCTTTTCCTTGACCACCTACAATGCATGGTGATGTTTTCTATCTCCCCTTTTCAAATGCTGTGTCTTACCCACAAAACTGATTTCATAACCCTCCCCGCTGCCCGAAAACTCCTTGTATATGTGTGTACACGAGGAGACATGCTCCATCCATAGCAACAATGTTTGCCTAATAAAAAACTGCAAACAATATAAATAGCTTCAATAGGGAAGTAGATGGATGGGCTGCGGAATATTCATTCATTGTGGAGCACGGCGGACTCTCCACGAGCAGATGAGAGCTTCTGGCAGGGGCACAGTTACATCTCAAAAACATGATATTGTGTGCAAGAAAAAGTACATCTGTACACAAAGCAAAATAAGATCTGAATTTTTAAAACACTGTAGGTGGAGATGCACATATGTGGTGAAAATGTGAAAACGCATCTGAGGATGATAAACATGACAAATGTTCTCTGGGGGGCGGAAGTAGGGGAGAGGAAGGGACAGATCGTGGTCTAAAATGATCGTGAAATTGGGGGGAGGCCTGTGGTGGGCTCCCGGCCCCCCAACCCCAACGGGGAGCACTTGATCTCCGACATTGTTTACAACTGCCAGGACATGGCCCTACTGCAAAGTGTTCTGACTTTTAGACGATCTGATGCTCGTTTTCGAATTCTCTGCAATGTGCATCCCCTACTGTCTGCATTCAGGGCAGACCAGCTCCCACCTGATATGCCACATTTCAGAAACAAGGCAAAAATAATGCATGAATAACGGGTGCCTGGGTAGCTCAGTCCATTAAGCATTTGCCTTCGGCTCAGGTCATGATCCCAGGGTCCTGGGATCGAGCCCCACTTTAGGAATCCTTGCTCAGGGGGGAGTCTGCTTCTCCCTCTGCTCCTACTCCTCCTCGTGCTCTATCAAATAATTAAATAAAATATTTTAAAAAACGTATAAGAAATCTGTATGGGTATTGGTTATACTTTTCTGTGTACTTAAAATATATATATATACTTTTTATACATTTATATTTATATTTATATTTATATTTATATTTATATTTTCCTGTCTTTTCCAAAGACCAGAAGAGCCAGGATAAGGTGCTTGCAGAGCCCTAGCACATGGAAAGTCAAGACAGCTTGGAGCCTGCCTAGCTAGGGGAGGGAGGCCTTGGTTGACAGCTTTTGGGGCTGGCAGCAGGGAGGTCCAGCAGGCAGGCCTCCCCAAAACAGCCATCGTGAGTGTTACGATTCCCAAGTCAACAGTTCTCAAAGATGACATCTGACCAGCTCCCGCCACAGCCTCCTGGCGCTGGGGTCAGTCAGCTCCCGGGCAGCTCTGTGAGATCCTGCCTTAGCTCTCCTTCCCTGCCTCATCTTCTTTGTCTGATCAATAGGTACAGTGCCAGCTCTCCTATCTCAGAGGCAGGGAGGGGATCAAATGGACAACACACATGAAAGGGGCATGTGCTTTCATGGAGCAGCCCAGCGTCTGGCTGCTGCTGACCAGGGAGGCCTCAGGGCTGTCCGAAGGAGGGGGTGTGTCCATACCGGGGACTCTCCAATGCGCACTGAGGAGGCACGCTAGAGCCACCACGCCCAGGCACGTCCCTTGGTTTCCTCTGTGTGGTTGGGAGCATCATCCCCATTACTGATGGGGAAACTGATGTTCTAAGTCACTTCCGCGGGGTCACCCCATTAACACGTGTCACAACTACCACCAGAACCTGGCCTTCCAATTCTGACTCCGGGCGAGATCCTTTCACTCTGCCATAGTCACCTGCTGCTGAAAGACCACCATCAACTCACTCCTGCTGCCCCCAAATCCCGGCCTCCACCTTCGCCTCTTCAAAGAGATCTGTGTCTCATTGGTGGGGTAGGTTGATCAAAACCCACAACCACCCCACCAGAACTAGAACGTTTGTTCTAAAACGTTGGCCTGGCCACGACAGCACCCGCGTGCACAGCGACCAGTGGAAAAATGAGCTGAAAACCGGTTCAGGATTAACCAAGAAAACCTGGGAACGCAGAGTCACAGAAAGACCCATAGGAGGTGTGCACAGCAAACTCCTTGCTTACACGGGATCGCCCAGCCCTGGAAAGCAGGACACGGCCGGGAAAACGTCTTCTAGAACTAGCCAATTCTTTTATTTATTTATTTATTTATTTATTTATTTATGGCTAGGCAATTCTTAAAGGTAGCAAAGGACTAGCAGGGGAGTACCTTTCCTATGCAAACCAACCAATGCAGAGCCCAGACTCCACCCATCTTCTTCCTCCTCTGTCTGGCATATTCCTCTGCCCTGATCATCCCCAGGGTCGGGTACCAGACGGGGAGAGAGAGGGAGAGAGAAATCCCAGGGCCTGCTGAAATTCTTCAGACTAGCCAATCCTAAACCTGCTTACCTCGCCTCGCCCGTTCCTTCTCCCAAACCCGCAATCCAGGCTCCTGCCCATGTTCTCCCCTCGCTCCTGCCTGCTGGACGACCGGCGCACCCCAAATGGTGTGGCATACCCCTACCTCTTCCAGTAACAAACTATCTCTTGCGTGACAATCGCTTCCCACCTGTTGGCCTCAGTATACTTGAAGAATAATGAAATCTACATTTTAAAACATGATTGTACGTGAGGCAGAGGATCGGGCATGATGGTGGGGGGATAGGGGGTCCCACAAACGCCCCCAAGGCTGTGCAGCAGCATTCACGGGTCACTCTGAAACTGGCCAACACACTGTTGACTTCAGCTGAGCTAGCCAAGCCAACTACAGACTCTCTATGTGCTACTCCTGAGTTTTAAGAACAGTACTGACATGACTTTGGAAGGCCTGGGGATTGGTTTCCAGCTGAATTTTAATCCTTGGTTTGTGGATTCTGCTGAAAGAATTGTAAATTCAAATGCTGAGTGTCCCTAAATGGCCTGCATGTGTCCTAACTGCCAATGAGGAGGTTTGGGGAGCTGGAGGATCCTCCTAGCCCGGGGGCCAGGGACGTCCTGAGCTCCCTGTGGGCGACCAGCCAGCAGGGTGAGGGGAGGTAACCTCTGTGGTGGGAGGCAGCTGCTTGATGTTTCAGCAGAAGTTCCGAGGGGAGCGGCCCACCTAAGGGGACCTGTTCATGCAAGGGTGGGGGTAACATCATCATGCCTCGGGGCGGAGAGCCTTTTCCAGCTGTCCCTGTCTTTCTAGAGGGTGAGGACACTGAGCTGCGGGAGCCCCTAACCTGCCAGCTGCCACCCTGTGGAGGACCCCTCCTCCTGGCTCCCCCTCCACTACTGCACACGGCCCAGGTGCCCCCTCCCAGGGTGCAGCAGCCGGGGACTCAAGAGACTGAAGTCACCCGCCCGAGACGCACAGCCAGGAAGGACAGGACTGCCCTCCAGCTTGGCTCCCTTCAGAAAGTCATTTACTTTCCAGCTGCCTAAACATACTCCCCCAACTGAGTCACGAGCCAGGTGCACCCCAGGGGTGAGGGTGGTGGCCCCCGGGGCCGAGAGCTCCTCAGAGCAGGCTAGAACAGAAGGTGGCCCTGCAAGGGCAGACACAGAAGCTATCCCCAGAGAGCCAAGTTTCTGCCTGGACACAGCTGTCTGTCCCTGAGCGCCCAGCTGGAGAAGGCGCCTGAGGTTTGCCTTCCCAGCACTCACAGAGCTGACTGCCCCTGGCAAGCGGACTCCATCAGCCACGCAGAGAAGACCACACCTTGGAGCCCTGAGTACCCAGTGGGACCAGTCATCCCACCCTGGACTAGGTGGGCATGGACTGGGGCCCCTCCGACTCACGCTGACTCCCCATCACCAAGCAAAGAGCACCCTGTGTCCCTGGTTTTTTACGGCTGGTTGAGAGAACCAACCAAGAAATCAGCATGATTTCTGTATATGGTAAACCTTCTCCTACATGCAGCCCAGCGAGAGCCCAACTCACAGGACACTTCACAAGCTGACTTGGGGCACTAATCTTCACAATCTTTCCAATTCGCTCCTCTTGCTACAAACAGGAACTTTATGAGCATGGCCTCATTAAAATCCCACAGCAGCCCTGTTGGGTAGGAATCACGGGAAACCCCGCGTACAAATGCAGATGCTGGCTGGGAGAAGTTCATGGACGCAGCAAGCGTCTGAGTGGGATTCAAGTCTGTTTTCCCAGCTGCCAGACTGTGCACCACCGCCCCCTTCCAACCCTCTCACTGTCACTCTGGAATGGAACAGTGACAACGTCACAGGGGCTGTGACAATCAGAGACAATATATGTAAGCGGTTTTCCCAGGTTCAGTGCTCACAGGTGCACACTAAAGATGCTCTCAGAACAAAAACTAGTATTTTGCTCAACATCTCCCAACCAAAAAAAACAAAAAACAAAACAAAAAAAAGGGAATAAAAGGACTCTGAGCCAAGCCTTTCCACCTTTCCACTCTGGGTTTGAGCCCATCTGGCTTATGATACACACAGCCTTTCTCCCCAGAAAACCCCGGTGCTCCCCTGGCCTAGGTCAGCATCCTGGCAGGCCCCGTGGCCGCCCCGGACACCTGTCCCCACACCGCAGAGGCTGCTGCACCATGAGGGTCTTCCTTGCAGGACCGCCAGCCAACGGCCCGATTGGAACAACTCCCAGGGGCCCAGATGGAAGGCCTCGAGGGAACCTGGAGTCTGCTCCAGAGGCTCGGCAGAGGGAGGCTCAGGTATGAGACGGGGCCCACCGCCAGCCAGGACGGACCTCAGTGTGCCGAGAAAGAGAATGGGGGAAGGGAGGTAGAAAGAAAAAGAACCCAGAGAAACAGAGACAGAAGAGAAGAGAAGAGGGACAGACAGAGATACAGGGGCAGAGAGTGAGACAGCACCACAGAGAGAAAGCGAGATACGGGACCAGGAACTGACAGGAGAGGCAGGGTGACAGGAAAAGGGGTACAGACAGACAGACAAGCAAGCAGTGACAGGACTGCAGCCGTCAGGGAAGCGAAGTGGGAATGAGAGAAAGAAGGCAGAGACAGCTGCCGGAGATGCACAGACAGCATGACGGACACAGAGAGAGGCGGGCCTGGCCAGGACGGTCCTGGAGGGGCCCCCCACTGCCTGCATGCCCCCTCTACGGCGCAGGGCACCGGCCTGTCCTTTGGGAGCCCCAGAAGACAAGCCCGCAGTCCCGGTACGTCCTGAGCTCTGTCGGCCTCCTTGGTTGACGTGGGCTCCTAGGTCCACGCTGGGCTTCCAGTGCCACCACGCGGGGACCCGTGCACCACCACCGCGCCGCGCTCCTCACAGATGGGGCGGGGCCTGGCAGGTGCCAGGTATGCGTGTGTGTGTCTTTGTACACACGGGTGCACGAGCTCAAATGTGCGCACACGCTCAGCAAACCCACTGCCTGGTGGAGCCCGGCCTTCTCCCTGCTTAACGAGCACCCAAGGGCTGAGGGCTTCTGGGGGCTCGGGGGCAGCACGTGGGCAGAGAGGGCAGGGTGGGGCCCTCGGAGGGCAGAGGGCGCTAAGCTATTAAAACAAACATGGCAACAAGGAGGGACATGAGACGTGTGGCTGCACCATGGTCTCACCTGCCGCTTGCCTTCTGGGATGGTGGGTACTCTGACTGAGGATGGACACGGGCTTGTGGCCTGCCCAGGGCCGGGGGGCCAGCTGGAAAGGTCACCGCCGCCCACCACCACCAGACTCCCAGCCAGGCAACAGCAAACACGGGCCGCCAAAGCTGCCTTAATTGTCACCCAAAGCACTCCTGCTCAAAAGCTACCTCCTGTAAGCAACTACGTGTGCACACAGGCACACACACACCTCGCAACTTCCCTAAGACACACACCCATCACCTGCCAAGCTGCCTTTCATCTGGATGCCCAGCACAGTGCTTACTGTGGGGGCTCACGGGAACTCGGCCCCACACCTCAAGCCCCCAGGAAGGAGCCCCCAAAGGGAAGGATCCTGGTGAGCATGCAGGATCTCCAAAGCACACACTCCCTCACGCAACCAACACCCCCCCCTGCAGGGGGCATGGATGGTCAGGGTGTGTGTGCATGTGTATCTAAGTGCGTGTGACTATGTGTGAGGGATGTGGGTGTGCACGCACACAATGGCATCCTATGGTGTGCCACTCTGTGGGTGTGAGTGTATGTGATGGTGTGCGTGACTACAGTAGGTGTGTCAGTGTATGTGTACGCGACTGTCAGTGTGTGCATTTGTGTGTCAGTGTGGGTGACAGTGCATGTGTGAGGGTGTGTGTGTGTGTGTGTGTGTGTGTGTGTGTATACAGGACGGTGAGCTGCCCTGGGCCCGGCCTCAGCCTGGGGGAGCGAAGCAGACATTCAGGGGAGGCTGGGGAAGGAACAGTGACACCATGGACGATGATTTTTTTAGGAGCTAGAAGCCACGGCCTCGGCAGAGAATCCATTTTAGCAACAAGAGAAGTGGAATAACGTGGCAAATTATAGTGTCTGACCAAATAAATTATTCCTTTCATTTTACCATTTTGTTTGGAGGAGAGCTTTAAACCTCATCTCTGAACATATTCAGCAAGTGCTTACTGAGCGGATTTGGCTGTAATTAATATGAATTTAACTTTCTTTTCTTTCCCAAGGCATGGACCTGGAGGAGAAATGGGGCAGGGCAGACTCCTCTGGGCTGGGGCTGGGTGAAGGTTTAATAGCTTCATAGACCTGTACAAGCTGCAAGGGCAAAAGGGAGAGGAAAAGTATATAACCTTTAATTGCTGCTTCCCAAAATAACCTCAGCCCGCCCGTAATAGGCTTATGCTGGGTTTTCGTTCTTTTCAAAGAGAAGAAAAAAAAATCAGATTTGAATTTCTCAAACCAACATATTTTCTGCAGGTCCCACCCTCAGTGTCTGTCTGGGGTCGAAAGCCCCAATGTGTGGAGCCCCAGGGACAAGGGGTTCAGACAAGAGGCTGTCCTCATGGTGGTTGATTCAGGGAACAGGGGCCTTGGGGCCAAGTGAAGCCTTCCTCAGAGAAGCCTGGGCCACTTCCCTGTGGGCTCACCCCTTCTGTGAAACAAGGGGGTGGTCGGACCAGGCCTCAAGGTCCTTCACAACTTGAGAAGTCCTGGGGTCTTTGGACCTGCTCCCCAGTGACTTTTTAAAAAAATGACTGAATTTTGAAAATTGTGGTAAAATTTACACAACATGGAATTTGCCATTTTACCATGTTTAAGCGTGTAGTTCAGTGGCATTCAACACACTGACATGGTTGGTGGTGCAGCCATCCCCACCGTCCATCTCCAGAACCTTCCCATCTTCCTCAAATGAAAGTCTGTCCCCATTGAACAATAACTCCCCAGAACCCCCTCCCCCAGCCCCCGGCCACCACCATTCCACTTCCTGTCTCTGAGTTTGACTACTCTGGGTGCCTGCTATGAGTGCAATCACACAGTATTTGTCTCCTTGTGACTGGTTTACTTCACATAGCATAACGTCCTCAAGGTCCATTCACAGGGTACAAAGTGTCAGAATTTCCTTCTTTTTAAAGGATGAATAATACGCCATTGTGTATCTACACCATATTTTGCTTCCCCATTCATCCGTCGGTGGACGCTTGGGTTGCTTCTACCTTTTGGCTCCAGGGAATAACGCTACCGTGAACACGGGAGTGTGAATATCTCTTCAAGACACTGCTTTCCATTCTTGTAGGTAAATACCAGATGTGGGATTGCAGGATCCTATGGTTACTCCGTGTTGAGTTTTTTGAGACGCTGCCATACTGTTTCCTGTACCGGCAGCATCATCGCGCATTCCCGCCTGCAGGGCATGAGGCCTCCCATTTCCACATCCTTACCAATCCTTGCTACGGTTTGTTTCTTTGACAGTGGACGTCCTAGTGGATGAGAGCAGAGGACCTGGCTCACGTGAGCTGGGTTCACTACCTAGCAAGAAGTATCAGCAAAAACTTGCATTGGGCCACTCCATCTTGAAAGATGGCGGCAATGGAGCCGGGACGGGTCTGCCACCAGTTTGCGTTTCAGGGCTGGCTCCAGATGAACCCCCAGAGTACTCATGTGATCACTGATTCACTCAACAACCATTTGACATGTACAGAGACAGGTGCTGTTCTAGGCACTGGGGACACAATGGTCTCTCATGGACTCACTATGAGAAAGCAAGATGGCGGGAGCCCTGCTTGTCCTGGGAGCCCATGGCTCATGAGACTGAAATATAGGGAGATGGAACCCGAAGAGAAATCCTAGTGAAGAACATGCCAAGAATTTGAAGGAAGGACAGATGAAACTGGGGAACGCTGCCTGAGTTCATTTGAAATGGGTTCCAAATGTTATCACTAGGGACATTAGTTATAGAGAAACTCATCTGCCTGATTCTCAAATCACTCTCCTGGGTGACGTGTGGTGGACAGGCTCAAGGCTTTGAAATCCAACGGGTCTGGATCCGGATCCCTCCCCACCGCAGCCACCTGTGTGAGCCGGGGCCATTGCTCTCTCTGGGTCGCAGGTCCCTAACCTATAAAATGGGAATATAGGGGATTCCCATCTTTTGCAGGGGATTAGAGGCTAAAAGTCTGTACATAAGATAAAAAAAACCCCAACGGCCCAAATCTACCCTTGCACACCTCAAGGGAGGCCCCACGGAGAGGTGGACTAGCTCTCTCACAAGTCCAGTTCACAGGCGCCTCTGTGTGAGGACACACGCTGCTCCCCCCGCCTCCCATGCCCGGCCAAGAAGTAACAGAGGGAGCTGGCTGCATTCAGAGGCCTGTGCGTGACATCTCTGGGTATGGAACCAGCAGGAGTTGGGAGTAAAAACTCTGGCTCAAGAGCACATGACGCAGGAAGCAGAAATGAACATGACCTGAGACCAGCAGGTACTCACCCGACCTCAATGCCAAGCCAGCCCTGCCACACACAGGCTGAGGAATGGCGGGCAAGGGCCCTGCTTCAACCACAAGCACGGGTTCCTCTGCCCCCGTCCGTCCCTCTCTCCCGTATGAGCTGAGCTGGCTCAGTTGGGGGCGTGCAGGTGCACGCCAGCCACAGTTTACCCTCCCGCCCCGCCCCACTCCACCCCATCCCGCTGGGCTGGCTGCGAGCCCCGCAGCTGTCCCTGGACAGAGCCTGGCCTCAGCCCAAGGCTCAGCTCTGTCATAACAAAGGCAGCCGCCTCCTGTCATGCCCAGCAGCGAAGGCCCGTGGGGTTCTCACCCCCAGCATCCTGTCCCTCGCCAGACCCCGCTGGGCCGCAGCTGGAGGGCAAGGCTCTGAGCCGCTGAGGCTCGTGTGGGGATGTCTGTGAACCAGCAGACACAGGAAGGAGGCGTCCCTGTGATCCTCTGCCTGGTTACCCAAACGTCTGTTGGCCGGCCAGGGCGAGGCCCAGTGGACAGAACATAGCCCACCCTCTGCCTGGCTAAGCTCTGGCTAATGGAGGAGACTCACCAGGCAGGGACACACAAGACTCTGAGGACGGCGGGAAGCACTGGGGTGGGGCATGTGGTAGAGGACTGTAATCAAGGAAGCCTTCCTGGAGGGGGCAACAGATAGGGATGGGTGCATCGGGCTGAAGTAATTGCACAGCTCTTCTCAGGTAAGAGGTATCTAACGTGAGTGGCTGCAGAGGGGGACCAGGGCCAGGCCTCTGGCTTTAGCCTTTGTTTCTACAATCTGAGCAATGAACAGATTCCTTCTAAAGGGAATAAATTCTTTCAGACACCAAGCAGTGGCTGAAATTCTTCCCGAACCCCCAAATCACATGCATGCGGTGTGAAAGGCCCATAGTGTGAGAGGTGCTGGCGTAGGCCCGAGGGGGCCAGGCAGAAAGAGAGTGAGGGGCACTGGCCAGAGACAAGGATTTTGGAGCCTCACTCTGGAGTCAGAGTTTTGTCATTTGGGAGCCCCAGCCCACCTGAGTATGAGCACCAAAGCTCAGAGGGCAGCCTGGGACCCCCGGCTTCCTTGGGGGACAGCCATCCGTGTGAGAGAGGGGTGCTATGGCCTGTGGATGGGGTGCTGCCGGAGACACCACCCCCCCAAACAGCCATCTTTGAGAAAGCTGATAACAATCAAGATTCACGTTTACCCACTGCCCCCATCATCCACTTCTGGGCTCCAGAAAAAGACAAATCATTTCTCACTCCCCTATTCCTCCCCGCTCCTGGCCCGATAGTCACTTCTCCCACACGATAGCCTGACAGGAAACACCAGTGCTCACATTCTCATCGTCCTTATTCACATGCCTTATCTCCTCCCACCAGCTGTGTGACTTGGGGTAAGTGAGTTAACCTCTCTGAACCCAAGTCCCACTGCTGGTTTTGCTACACTATGGCCTCCCTCTATAATATATAAAGTCATCCCAATATAAATCACCAAAGATATGAACATTTGGATTTCTACAGCCTATATATATCAGAAAAACCTATTTTCTCTTTATTATTATAAAGTTGTTGTTTTTTTTAAGATTTTATTTATTTGACAGAGAGAGAGAGAGAGATCACAAGTAGGCAGAGAGGCAGGCAGAGAGAGAGGAGGAAGCAGGCTCCTTGCAGAGCACAGAGCCCGATGCGGGCCTCGATCCCAGGATTCTGAGATCATGACCTGAGCCGAAGGCAGAGGCTTTAACCCACTGAACCACCCAGAAGCCCTATTATTATAAAGTTAATTCACCCCAGGATTCCATCAGTTAACTAACTGCCTTTGCGCCCAGAAAATATGGATGTTTTCATCTGTATGTGGTTTTCATAGGAATGGGGCGAATTCTGTAGCAGCGTGGAAAGCGAAGGGCCACTGCCTGTGTAAATCCTCACATGGGTACAGACGGTGGGTCTTGACAAGCTGGGTCCAGGGAGGAAGGTCCTTCTCAGCCTGCACCCTGTGGTGCGTGGCCCTGTCCCTTCCTGCCTGTGAGAATCCCACGGGGCTCGGCTTCCATGCATTCACTAAGCTCCCAGGCAGCCAGTTACCCACAGACATTCCCTAGGCCCCATTATGGGGCCTGAGTCTCCTCTCCAGAGCCCACAGTGGTGGGGGGTGTGGGGTGGGGGAGGTGAAGGGAGGTCTTCCGGTAAGAGAATCGGCAAAGCATTCTGTGCTCTGCCCCCCAATGCCAGGTGCTACGTTCCATCCCCAGCCCACCCACTTCCGTGTGCTCCCCAAGTCCCACAGCAAAACTGCAGATCAGAAGGGATTTAAGTTCTGCACGAGCCCTCTCCCAGAAGCCAGCTCATGACCAAACGCTCCTTGGTGTTAAAGCAAACGTCAGCATCTCCTGGGCAAGAGGTGTCTCTCTCTGCCTCTTCCCACTTGTCCAGGGACGGAAAACTACACTGAGATGGAGGTCAGTTTAATGATGGGGGGCTCCGCTCTCCTCCAGCCCCCACACAGCTCCCGTCCCTTCCCCCCACAGTATGGCTAAATTTATAGATTTGGGATTGCTGTAAATTATAATGTAATTATACCGTGCCAGGGGCAGCTTCCCCCGGCAGAAATTAAAAAGCAATTCAGGTAAATGATCTTTAGCTACAGTGGAGTGTCCCTGCAGAACTCATTAAGTCCGGGGACCAAACGGCATACCAAAGACGGTGTGCAGCCTGCTGCATGTCAAACGCTGCCTCACCTTGGAAACACAAGGCCATGGGTGGGGGTGGCAGGGGATCCCCCCCCAGAGACGCCCGCCTGCCCGCCCTTCACCTGCCTCTCACTGCAGACCGCATACACCTGTCCAGGTGTCTCCCACAACACCCTTTCGACCTGTCACTCCTAGACCACTCCATGGAGAGGCCCTTGGGGCAAAGGGGCAAACGTGAGGGTACCTGCAGAAGAGCCAGGGATAGAGGCAGAAGATGGGTTTGGAGTGTATTGAAAATAAAGTCAAACAGGAAAGTAACCATTTTGGTTGCATTAGTACCATTTCCTCGGTAACTCTGAATTCTAAAAGCCTAGGACGTTGTTTCTCTTGTTGTTTTGTTTGGGTTTTGCTCTTTAATTTCCTCATTTGAACCTAGCACCAAAAAGGAAATTTTGCCTAGAAAGAACTGGAAAGATAAGCTAACGTAGAAATGATGTGAAGTGGAAGCAGAGAAGAATGTTCCCTGTGCTTTGCTGCATTCATCCAGTTCATCCAAGTGGGCACAGGGGGTCCTCATGATAGAGGCAAGGTTCAGGAGTTGGGAGGACGAAAGGGTTCTGGAGCCCTAAGGCCTACCCAGAAGCATACCAACATCCTTCCAAAGGGCCATTTTAGGGGTGCCTGGGTGGCTCAGTCACTAAGTGTCTGCCTTCAGCTCAGGTCATGCATGATCCCAGGGCCCTGGGATCGAGTCCTGCATTGGGCTCCCTTCTCAGCAGGAAGCCTGCTTCTCCCTCTCCCACACCCCCTGCTTATGTTCCCTCTCTCGCTGTCTCTGTCTCTTTGTCAAATAAATAAATAAAATCTTTAAAAAAATTAAATTAAAAACGACAACAACAAAAACAAAGGGCCATTTTGTCCACGTGCCTTGAACCATAGCCCACACCTCTGTGGTCTCCAGCACCTACTATATGCAGGGTGCTGCATCCACAGCACGACTGGGGACCAGTGGCATTCTGGGCGGCTGCCCTCACCCACCACACTGAGGCCCAGAGAGGCAACACCACATGCTCCACGTCCCATCCAGCTGGTCAAGAGTGGGAACATGAACTAAGCGGGGCCTGAGCCACAGCAGCCTCCTCTCCAGGCTGAAGGGGTGGGAGCCAGCAAAGCCTGGTTGACTACTCTCTCCCCTGCCCTGTAGAGTCAAAGCCCGAGAACAGCCACCAGACACCTAGGGGCCCCTCTCCTGTCCAGCTGGGCAGTCCTGGACAGGTCACCCAACCGGGAAGCACCTCGGCTTCCCCACCAGTCAAATGGAACTGTGTCTCTCTCTGGGGTCATGGCACAGACTTAAGCAACCTTGTAAAGGGCCAGTTGGGGCAAAGCAGGAAAAGGGTCTTTCCCCAGTAGCTGTTAATAGTCTAAGTCAGCCTTCCCTCTGCTTAATGAGGAGGGAAGAGTTGGAGAGGGATGGGCCAGACTGCCTGGGGTCAGGCTGTCCATGGAGAGTGCTCACCCCCTCCAGAGCTATCCGGACTCTCTCCTCCTCCTCCCCGTGTCCGGCCCTCAGCCCAATGTCCAGGCAGACCCCACTATAGTGAGGCTGGGCCTGGCGGTCGGACGGGCCAGCCACTGGACACCCCACCGGGCGCCCCTATGAAGGTGTGACAGCCTAGGCCACACTGAGAGTCCCACCCGGTCACCCTAAGTGTCTGTCGGAGCTACTAGTTCCTTCCACGGTAGAAGTCCACTCATGAGGCCGCTCAGCTGGGCCACGGCCCTCCCCTAATTTGGATATTTTTCTCCCCACATGCAGTCAAAATAGGAAAACACATCACATACCAGCCCTAGTAAATGTGATCCCTGAAGTCCAGGAGCCAGTTAACCACGGGGTCAGCCGCACCTCTGCAACCCGTGCAACCCGCAGAACTTGCCCTGCACAGGCGCCCCCAGGAAAAGCACCCCTGTCCTGTCCAGGCAACAGCAGGCTGGGCAGGCCACACCAAGACAGGCTGCCGGCCAGGAAGGAGCGCACACACTTTTCCCATTTCCCCGGGGGGAGGCGGAGTGCTCCCGGGTCTTGGCGAGGCGTCTGAAACCACGGGGAGGCCACACACTAGTCACTGAGTCGGCATATGGCAACCCCTTCGAGACGCCTCCTGGCCCCAGGCAGACCGAGAAAACATGTACTGAAGCCACCTCGGCCAACGGCTTCCCTGGGCGCTCGGGGTTGCACACAGCCCTGAGGTGTGCAGGCCTAGCTCGGAGCAGCTCCTCGGGGCTCCAGAAGCTGCAGGGAGGCCCATCCTGCCTGCCACTGGCGGGACACTGGAGCATCTGTTTAAGGCAGTCAGTCCCCACCCCGTCCCCATGAGCAGAGCTCCCCTGACCAGAACGCACACCCCTTCCTTCCCACCGAAGTTTCTGCCGCTGCGAGAGAACACTCGCAGGGAGAGACGCGGGCCCTCGCGCCACTCATGTCCACTGGCTGGCCCGGGGGGCCGCCTCTGCACGTCCTCCGGAGGCCCCCGCGCCCACAGCCGCCTACCTGGGGGTTGCCAGGGCGGGGAGCCCACCCGGGGGAGCCTCGAGGCAGCCCTCTGCCTCCTCCTGCCACCAGCTCCTCTTTCTCCGGCTCAGCCTCTGACGTTATCGCCCGAGAAGGGGACTAATGCTCACCAGCTGGCTTGGCGGTTTAACCCTCTCGGGCTTCCAGGGCGTCCGGCTGGGAGGAAAGCTCCCAGTCACCCTACCCGAGGCCCCAGGGTCGAGCCGCTGGGAATTCAGCGGCTACGAGAGCAACGGAGGAGAGAGCCGGCGCTCAGTGGGTGAAGAGAAAGAGAAACTTCCAAAACCCACCCGCATTCCACCGTCCTGATTCTCAGGGAGCCAGACGGAACGGAGTGAACTCAGCTGAGCCAAGCAGACAGAAGGCAAAGAGGGACTGGCCTAGAGCTGTCTTTCGCCTGCCTTTGTCAACCCCAGTCTTTCTGGGGTGAGATGCTTTGGGAGAAGCTGCTGGAGGAGGTTTCCTCCAGCGAAACCGTCAACAGTGCTCGGAGTCACACCATCTCGGCTGCCACACTTCCCTCTGCCTATGCTCATGTTCTGTTCTCCATGCCCAGTTTTCTGCCTAACGAATTCCTATTCATCCCTCAAGACCCAGGCCCAGGCATGCCCCTTCTCGGAAGCCTTCCCTGTCTCTCCTTCCTTGGGGACAGGAAGAAGCACCTAGAGCAGGCCTCTCTCAAAGTCTCTAACCATCCTCAGACCCTAAACATGTGCTTGTCAGTCCCTCCTCCTGGCCGGATTGTTCCTCGGGGGCTTGGATGGTGGGGTATTTGCATGGTGCTTGGCACAATGACTGCTCAGTACTCATAACTGGATGAAGAAAGGGCTGGTCTCAGGGTCCCTAAGATTTACTATTCTTGAGACTAAGTCTCATGGCAAAGAATTCTCTGTCCCTGCCATCAGGGCTGCTGGCAGAAGAATGGCAGAGGCAGAAAAAAAGAAGGGGTGGACAGGGAATACAAAAGCAGTCTCGATGACCAGCTTTCCATGACTCTGAGTTGTCTACTATCGGTATTTTCGAAGTGTAGCACAAATCTTACCTCCTGGAGGTCACTCACCAGTTAGGCAATTTCAATCAACTATAACCCAGAAAGGGACAAGCAGCCCCTGGGCCCCAAATCTCTACCTCAGAGCCCTTGCCCCAAGCAGGGTATAATCCGTCCAGAGAAAAGCCTCCAGAGCCCTTACTCGGCGCCCCTGATTCCTGCTTTAGAAACAATTCTAACAAATTTACAGGTCTTCCCAGCAGGTCGACTGGAAGTGGGTAAAAGTTAACGAAGGCAGGGAGTCCTGGCTACTCCAGATAAGCAAGTTATCAGCAGAAGGTGGAGGAGGAGGCAGCCCCATGAAGGAAGAGGCGCCTACACTTAGGGCTCAGACAGACTCAAGTTCAAGTCCTGGCTGAACCACTTAATAGCCGGGTGGCCTTGGCAACATGCTAACCAGTAGGCCTTCCATAAACATCCAAATGCTTTTTGAATTAAACAGAATTGACTAATTGAATTTGGCCCAGAAGGAGCCTTGGGATTTAGAGGCAGAGGGCCTAGAGGAAAATATGGGGGTGGGGTGGGAGAGGTCCCCTGCAGAGACTTGCTGGGAGCCAGACAAATTCAGGAGGCTCAGAAGTGCTTTGTGCTTGGGTTGGGGTGCGGGGAGGGAGCAGGGGGAGCAAGGAGAGACAGGCGCAGCATGTTGACAGATCCTGCGGCTCTTGCAGCAGGAGACGCTCCTGCTTCTACCTGCAGAACCCCCCGCTCTGTAAGCAGTGAGCGGTGCTAGGACCCGGCTCGGCTCTTGGCTTTGCACTAAATGCCTGACACATCCAGCAGCAGCTGAGGGCCTAGCCGGTTGAAAAGGTCACCACACACCCTAATCTCTGCTTTGGGCCTGTGGCCCCTACACACTCCTTCCCAGGGACTGCTCAGGGAGGCAGATCTGTTTTCTTCTTGGATGGAAGGAAAAAACAAAACAAAAACAAAAAAACACCCCAAAACAACTCCTAGATGCACCAAATGGCAGCCCTCGTACCAGGCTCAGACCAATCAGTCCCAGGACAGGTGCTATCAACCTCCACCACCATCCCAGGCTTAAAGAGGCACTGCTACCTCCACGGGGATGGATGCTAGGGCCTTTTGGAGTTTCCTGGCTCTTACTACCACCTGTCTCCAAGGCGCTGGGCCCTAGGTCTCAAGCATCTCTGACCCATCAAGGGGTCACTTGAATCAAGCGCAGGATACCTGAGGAGGCACAGGGCAGGGGAGGAGAACGGGCTTTGAACCCAGAACTCCATCAGATTCTAGCCTCCCCCCACCCCACCCCTGCTCCTTGTGACCCCGTGGGCCAGCTGGGGGATTCCTCTGGGCCTTGTGCATAACAGGGGGCATGAAGGCTTTAGGAAGGTGTGTCCATGGAGGAAAGGGAACCCTCTTACACCGCTGGTAGGAATGCGAGCTGGTGTAGCCACTCTAGAAAACAAAATGTGGAGTTTCCTCAAAAAGTTAAAATAGAGCTGCATAGCCAACCTATGGAAAGAGCCCAGATGTCCATCGACAGATGAATGGATGAAGAAGATATAGTTCACATATATAATACCACCGAGCCATCCAAAAAAATGAAATCTTGCCATTTGCAATGACATGGATAGAACAAGAAGGTATTATGTTAAGTGAAGTAAGTCAAAGATAATTATCATATGATTTCACTCATATGTAGAAATTAAGAAGCAAAACCGAAGATCGTAAGGGAAAAGAGGGAAAAATAAAACAAGACAAAAGCAGAGAGGGAGACAAACCATAAGACACCCTTAACTCTAGGAGATGAACTGAGGGCTGCTGGAGGGGAGGGGGGTGGAGGGATGGGGTAACCGGGTGATAGGCATTAAGGCACTGGGTGTTATTAAAACTGATAAGTCACTGAACTCTACCTCTGAAACTGAGAATACACTGTATTTTAATCAATTGAATTTAAATAAAAGATTAAAAATTTAAAAATCTCATCATAAAAAAAAAGGAAGGTGCATCTGTGGTAGGTCCCATGGCATCCTGAATCGTGGGGCCATGTGGGGACACAGATCCCTTAAGATTCTGTCATATACAAGTGAGACGCTGATGATGCTGTCCCCTTGCAGGAGGACGGTGGGGTGGGGGGGTGCTGGGGGTATGGATGTGGGTGGAGAGGAAATCATTATGTATCCAGGAGTCCGAGGACCCGCAGGCCATTGGATAGGTGGGTCTGAGTGTGAGAGTCATGGGGCAGAGATGGCTGACAAGGTGGGACCCCACAGTGAGATGGAGATGGCCTGTGGTGGACAGGCCCCTGGGACCCTGAGCCGTGGGAGAAGGGAGGGGCAGTTGACCACGCAGGGGAGCACGGTGTCCAGAAACCAGGGAAAGAGAGGACTGGGGGCATGAGACCAAGCACTGGTGAGTCCATAAGAGGAGGCATGAAGACCCCGCACTAGACTGAGCAGCATGGGGACCGAACTATCTGGATGAAGGGACAGGCACGGTCCTGAGGGGTGTGGCTTGTAGAGAAGGAGCAGAGATGGCTCCATCAAGGAAGGGGAAGAGAGAAAATGCAGTCAGAGGGCAGGTGGGACCAAGGGTGAGGGGGCTTCAGGGAGAGACCGCCGTGGAGGCATTGGGGTGGCTTTGATACCATGGCAAAGTGCCTAAGCAGACATGTCATTGCCAAGAACTCCCTTCTTGGTGTGGTCCCAGGTCCGGGTTGGCCACAGCTGAAATCCGGAAGGTCCAGAGGAAGGATGGGGTAAAGCATGGTCCTCTTTCAAGGCCAGGGGCATAGTCACAGTGTTTTCATCACACACCACGCCGTGATCTGCCTTCCTCCCTCATTCTTTCACGATGCCGTCCACTCCATGAGCCACTGGTTCCCAAGACAAAAGCCAGTATTTCCAGACGATGACACAAAAAAATGCGGGGGTAAAAAAAAAAAAAAAAAAAGCCATTCAAAATGCAAGAGGGACCAATGGATCTTAGCAAACAGAATCCAGGAAGGTCTTTGATAGGGTTTGGGGTTTCCTGTTGCCAGTAACTTTAAGAAACAACCCATGTCAAGTTTCCGCGCAGTATCAAAGAAGCATATCTACAATCAGCCGAAAAGGCTTTTAAAACATCCCTCCCTTTACTAACTGTGTTTTATGGGAGGCCAGATCCCCTCCACATATTTCAAGCCAAACAACATATTGCAACAGATATGCAAACGCAGAAGCAGATAGAAGAATCCAGCTGCCTTCCCTTAAGCCAGACATGAAAGAGATTTACAAAAGCGCGATCCCATTCTTCCCCCTAACTTTCTTATTTTGGAGACTAGTTATTGTTGATAAAAACGGTGGGTGTGCTGTTGTTATTTTTAAATGGATTAAAAATTAAAACCTTTACAAATGTTCTCACCTTAAATTTCTAGTACCGTAAATATTGACAGAAATAGCGCACCATAAAGAGAAGTTCTCCGGGGTCCTCGGTAATTTTTAAGGCACTGGACACTTTGCGAAGCCTCCATGCCCCTGAAGGGACCAGCAGGAGCCAGCCCAGTAGGAGAGCAGAGGCGGGCACCCCAGGGAGAGCGAGAAGGGCACAAAGGCACAGGCACCCGGGGCCGGTGTGTGGGAGGGGCACTGCGTGACCCCAGAGGCGGTAGGGGGCCACACGTGCCAGGTGCTCGGACTTGGCCCGTGGTGCCAGGGAGCCGCCGCACACCATGCCAGTCCCCTCCGCTCCACCGATGGGGGAAGGGAACTGGGGCGGATGGTGGCAGGCCCGGGAGGCAGCAGGCAGGTTTAACTCTCTCCCACCCCCAACTTGGGGCTGCAGTGATTTGGTGATTTGCGGCTCCTGTTACCAAGGGCCTCCGCTCCATAAAGACAGGAAGGCCCGGTGGCTGAGATGCCTTCTCTCCCAGGCTTCATTGTGTTTTTTATGAGTAAACATTTCTCGATAAAGACTTACTGTCTGCAGAGACCCCTTTATACCCCAAAGGTAAGGGTTTAAGTGGCCTTATAACTGCCGTTACTTATCTTTACAACGGCCGGAGAGAGCCTGCCTCGGTAACAGAAGCTTTCATTCCACTGTATATATTTTTAGTGACCGGTTATAAATCAGGCTCATCCCTGGGGCTCGGGGTCTGGGGTCTCCTCCATTCCAGAAGGCCAGTCTAGGAGGACCGTCCCTGGTTCCCAGGACTTCCGGCACTCCCAGGCCTCAAGAAGGCAGGACATGGGCCCTTATCTCCCATGACACAGCGAGGGGATCTTCGGGTTGCTCAGGCACGTTTCTGGCCCCTTCTCTGAGCAGCAGCCTCTTTTCCGTCCTCCTGTGCTCTTCCCCTATCAAACCTACTCTTTCAACACAGCATCGGAGAAACTCATTCCCACGAAGGCACTGATGTCTGACAACAGCCAAGTTGTTCACCTCGGCCTTGGAAGTACCCGTGGCACACTCTGACACCCAGAGAGGCACAGAAAAGGGTGCCTAAACCCCTAGAAATTATGCCCCTTAAGCACCCACCACCTTTGTCTCCACAGAGCAGGTGCTCCCACCCTCACATCCTTCCTGCTTTGGCTCACGTACACCCAACTTCTGGTCACCAGCCCTGATGGTTAACTGAGGGCTTTCTCTGCCTCCAGAGCCCCGTTTGTCTGATAATCGAACAGGCCGAAAGTGCCAGAACAGCCCTCAAGCAAGGGCTTACAGGGGCTGGTGGTGTTTAGACCTTGGCTCTCTTGCCCCTTGGGCAAGATGGATCACACGGGGTCCTGGAGTCTGCCCTTGGGGTGAAAGTGCAGTTCTTGGTAGTAGCTGGCTTGCTATGGTGCCTTCCCTCTCCTGCCTCCCCTCCCCTGTCCCCTCCCTACACCTCCAAATAGATCATGTGTGCTAGAACCCTCACTGTAGAGGCTCTAAGAATTGTTACTAGGATACCCTGTGTGCAAGGAACCTCAAACCAGGGGCGCAGTCTGAGGGTCGGGGAGGCTGGGGTGACTCTCTGCTTAGGATGGGGTGGCCCCAGGGAGGGGGGCGGCTAGCAATCTGGGGAGGAGGAAGCTGTCCTCATGAGAGGTAAGGCACCGTGGGGCCAGGGTGGGGAGCGGGCGCCTGATGATGAAGGACCAGACGCATCCGTGCACACAAGACCACGGACAAGGGAATGAGCCAGCACATTTGTGAAGGGGGGAGGCCGTCTGCCCCCGGGAGCCGCCTAGCTGAGAAGCTCTGGCCAAAGCAGGACCAAGAGGCTCAGTCTGACACTGGGCTTGGTTCTCTTCCTCCCCAAGACACACCCCAGCCGAGCAGGTCAGGCTGTTCCGCATGAGCAGCTGGGCCGGTTCTGGGATGGGGGAGCTCAAGGACATGCAGGCTGTGTCTCCCTGTGGTACCCACGCCACCCCCACCTCCTCTGGGAAAAAATTTCAAAGGCCGCTCCTGCCCCCTCCACAGCCCCAAAGCAATGAAGTTCCTAGAATCAGGGCAAAGCGAAACACTGACTCTGTTTTTTGGTTTCATTTTGTTTTTTTTAAGATCCCAGAAGCTTCTGGTTCCTCCTTGGGGATACATGCACAAAAACCATGCTGACCACCCACAGCCCTACCAGGGCGTTTGGTCAGTGTTAGTGACGCGCGGGCGCCAGCAGGAGAGAAGCAGCGTCTCACGTTCCGTGGCACACTGAGAATCCTCCTGAACACTCCCGCAGATGTCATACGGGGACTGGTGGCAGGCTCCTCAGACCTCCCAGGGCTCCCGGGAGATGGGGGCCACCGAGGAAGAGAGGGCCCGTGTGTCTCTGAGTTCAGAGACCCCAACAGAACAAGACCACGTGTTCCCACACCTTCGCTCAGGCCTGGCAATCTACAGTGAGAACAATGGCCACGGTTTTCAGCCTCTGCCTGACAGGGGATGCTCACCTTCATCGCCATGCCAGAGTGGAGGATGGGACGCACAGACAGGTCTGGGTGAGGAGAGAGCCCAGCTGGGCCAGACCTGGGCAGCACGGCTCAGGAGGGAACATTCCAGAAACAGAGAGAGAGAGGATGGGGTGACGGCTCAGGAACAGAGAGAAGGGGTGCCCCCGACTGGCACAGCGGTCGGTCCTTCCAGAGCCCCCATGAGGACAGCCCTGTGATGGGGTCTCTGCCTCAGTCCTGATCTCAGCCCTACCAAGGAGGGCATGCCCGCCCCTTGCGACAGGCCAAGGAGCTGTCCCTGTGCCCACAGCGCTCAGAGTCCGGGTGTCTCGCCCCATGGGCTCCACCCCAGCTGCTCCTGCTGCATCCCGACTTCCCCACATGGGGATGGTGGAGGAGTGCCCTGCCCCGGGGTACGAGGATGGCCTGGGCCAGCTCATCAGCCTCTCCGCCCCCAGCGAGTGGTTTCCACCCTGCCTCACCAGCACATCTGACAGAGGCAGCGGTTTTCACAACCCTGGGAAATGCAGGCCAGCCCTGTCTCCGCCGCCGGAGGACCCAGACGACATTCTTCGCAGCGTGGTCATTTCTCCGGGTACTTCCTGTCGCGCCCGATCGGGCTGTCGGTTCCGGAAAAAATGGACTGTGTGTTGCCTGGCCAGAGCTGTCGTGTGAGAGTGTGGGCCTGACACAGCTCGCATGCAGAAAAGTCTCCTTTCAGGTGATTCCAGCGACAGGCCAGGGCATCTAGGGGCTAGAATGCTGCTCAGCATACACGAAGCCCCCCAGAACATCCGTGAAAAGATGGAAGAGAGGCGGGGTGGGAGTGAGAGGGAGATCTGAAAAGCAGAGAAATCCCGCAGGAATCATCAGCATTTCTGCAGTGGGGATGGAATGCTTCCAGTCACAGGATGTAAGTCAATCTAGCAGAAGAGTGAGTTTATTCCAGATGCCCCTCCCCTGCTCAAAGCCTTTCCATGGCTCCCTACTGCCCATAGTCCAAATTCCCCTGCAGTGCGTCCCGGGCTCCACACAGCCAGTCAAAGCTCCCTCTCCAACTGCATCTCTCCTCCTACCTCTTGGTGTGAAGCCTCCTCTCAAGCAGGTGCTCTGGTCCCTACCTTGCCTCCCCACCACCAGGGGAGGCTCAAGTCCCCTTCTCGGGGCCCTTTCCCACATGTCCCTCCTTCTTTAAGAATCCTTCCTTAGTGGCATGACCCCTGGAACTTTCTGTCACTTCTCTAAGGCTCTCCCCTGGTACTTCTCGAAAACTTCATGTTCCCCCCCATGGGGAGCTCAAAAGGACCAGGAGGGAAGGGACAGAGGCCTGGGCACTCCAGATGCAGCCCAGAGGAGGAGGCCCAGGGAAGGGAGGACCTTCTGAAGAGCTGGAGCTCTGACTCCATTCACTGGCGAGTGACCACGGGTGCCCAGAGCCCCCAAGGTGTCCCCTCCTGTCAACTGGCTGAAGTGAGGAGGACATTTGTATTTGGCCTGCCCAGCATCACATGGGGCCCATCCTCCCTTGCCCAGACCCTACTGATCTGGGAGGCTGACCCTCCCCATACCAGCAGGTGTCCATAGTAGCACATGGCCTGGTCACAGGGACTGGCTCACAGGGTGCAGGGGATCCAAGGCAGGGCAATGAGAAGAAGCCCTGGACTTTTGCTGGAATCACCTGGAAGGAGACACTTCCCCCAGGAGAGCTCAGGGTGCCAGGCCCACATTCCCCTGCACCCCATTCTCGCCACACAGTAAGGAGAGGTATCTACGTGTCAACCGAGGGGCAAACCGACCAAGAGCATGGAGAGAAAGAGACAGTGTCCCAAAGGCACCGCTGGAATCTCGAATTCAGCTGGTTGTGGCTGCCCAGTTATGGAGGAAATGAAATCCATGTAGTTTCAGAAGGTCCGAGTGGGTTTCTGTCCCCTGCAACTGAGCGTCCTGACTCGGTTTCCATCAGAGAAGAGCCATTCCTTCCGGCCAAGGTACAGCTGTTTTCCTATAGCCTCACACATCACAAATGTCGCTCTTGGGGCTTAGCATTAAGTCTGGCTGCCTGCCCATCTTCTGTGGCCTCTGGCTGAGAGCCAGCCTGAGACCAGGCAGAGACTTGGGGAGGGTAAAGGGGGCCCTGGAGGCACAGGCTGAGACTCACTGAGGACAGGGTGAGGCTATGGGGTCGAGGGAGAGAGGACAGTGGAGGGAAGGAGCAAACCGGGGCCTCTGGGCCAGGACAGAGAAGGGGGGAGGGTGCCCCAGACAACCACACCCCTCATGGTGCCAACCCTGGCCAGCGGTGCCACTTCCCAGGAGTCACAAGCTGCCTGCCACCACCCCCCCAAGCCGACGCTGCTCTGAGGAGGGTCTGTATCATCCCTCATGGGCTGGGGACACCACTGATTGGCTAAGCCCCACCCATACTGGGTGCCCGCCCCAGGGTTAGTAGAACGTCCTGGCTTGGGTGTCCCAGATCCACTTCTTACCGGACCTGTCACTTGCTCACTGTGTGGTCTTAGCTAACCATTCCCTCTTTGGGCCTCAGTGGACCAGATGGCCCCTGAAGCTGCTAGCACAGAAGAATCTGGCCCTCTCCAGCTGAGGGGCATCACCGAGCCCTGAGCCCTGGCCCTTCCCAGCACAGCACCCCGGGGGGCTCATCTACGTGGAGTAGCGGGTGACGATGGCGGGGCACCCTGGCTTGCGGGCTGGCCACCTCTCCCGGCCCTGCCTGACCCCGACAGCCCCTGCCGCGGCTGAGCCCACAATGCCTGCCACAGTCAATTATGCGGAGTCCGAGGGGGGAGCGGGGCTGCTGATAACGGACTGGAAGTTAGCTGCAGGCTGGTGCTCTTTCTAAAGTGATTTACTCAGCTCCCTCCAAACTCACACCCTTAATGTAATTATTTACTTTGTCATTAAACGCCCTCCTTCCACTCCAATTATTTTTAGAGTTTCTGGAGCCTATAGAATTGGCTGGGGAGGCTGCTCATTGGCCAGGGGAATCAGGTCGCCCCCTGAGGGACAGCGTGGCTCAAGGGGACTCGCGCTGGGGTTGCCGACCTTGGCCAGGCCTGCCCCTCGTCCTCCCTTCCTTCCTCTCTCCCCTCTTCCCTCCCCCTCCCCTCCCCCTTCCTTCCTTCCTCCCACCCGCCCTTTTTAAAATGGAGATATAATTCCCATACCATAAAATTCACCCTTTGAAAGTATACAATTCAGTGGTTTTTACTATATTCGCAGGGTTGTGCAACCATCACCACAATGTAATTCCAGAACGTTGCATCACCCGGAAAGGAACTCTACATCCATTGGCCATCCTTCCCCATTCCCTCCTGCCCTTTACTTTCTGCCTCTATAGATTTGCCTGCTTAGGACAGTTCACATACATGGAGTCCAGGATCCGTGGCCCTCTGCGTCTGCCCGCTTTCACGGGGCATAACGTCATCGGGGTTCACGTATATTGAAGCACAATTCGGTACTGCATTCCTTTTTATGGCTGAATAATATTCCATACGTGAATATACTGCATTTTGTTCATCTGTTAGCTAGCTAATGGACTTCGTGTCATTTCCCTTTGGGGGCTATTCTGAATCACATCACCGTGAACATCTGAATACGAGTTTCAGTGTGGGCTCTGTTGCCAGTTCTCTTGTGTCTGTATCTAAGAGTGGATGGCTGTCTTCTCTCTTCCTCCTCTTCCTCATCCCATCCTGGGTCCAGAGCTGGGGAAGCTAGGGCCTGGCACGTACGTCGGCGCGGCTGTGGGCGGCTGGCGAGTTCTGCACAGCTCTGGCCACTGGCCACTGACCATACAGCCAGGAGCCACCCAGGCCCTCTCAGGCAGGTGATGCCATTGTCTCCTCACATGCCAGACCCGCATGCCCTATGCCGCTGGCCAGGGAGCTCATCACCCTCATTTCACAGGTGAGATGAGGGCAGCCCGTGTCCGTACCCGGACATGAACCCACGCTTGCCTGCCTCTAACTGAAGGTACCTGTTGCCTTCCCTGTCACCAACAGAGCCGGAAGAGAGGTGACCCGGGCGTCGACTCTGGGGACCACAAATGCGACAAAGGTCCCACCGGCATCCAGCCTCAGAACTCGCAGAGGGAGCAATGTGTGTCTCGGGGATTTGCACCTCCCTTGCTGACCCTTCTCCCATGGGAACTTCCAGGTACCGCAGTGCCCTCAGGCTGTCATGGGGCAGGGCCCCGGCACCTGGTAACCCAGGCCACACAGAAAGGTCTAGAACAACACGGACCTCTGCGTACACCTGCAGGCAAGGCGGCAGCTGATGGGTGAATTTCAGGCAGAGCTGGGGAAAGCCGTACTGTCCTAACCCTCATACCACACAGGACCAGCTACTTTGTCACTCGTGCAGCGTCCCCTGGATGTTCCTTCGTTTCCACAGTGGCAGGGACTGAGGAAGTGGTAAAGCCTGTGCCTGGTGTCCTTCGCCCAGCCTCACACAAAACACAAACCCTCCTCTCCAGGGTCACTACTCAAAATGGGATGAAACCAGACCCAGAAATGACTTTCCTCAGGCCAGAGGTCTTGCTACCTGGTGTGAGGGTTTCAGACTCCCCAGTCCCCACAAACACGAGCTGACAATCCATGCCTACGGGGGGCAGGGTCAGCCAGGCCAGACTCAGGGTCAGGGCCAAGGGCAGTTTCTCAAGCCAAAGCCCCTCCAGCCGCCTCCTCCCTGCCTGCCCAAGAGAAGAGACCAGCCGAACCTGGAGCAGGGTCCAAACAAGCCACGTGCAGCCAGAGCTGGGCTGGGTTAGGCCTCCGGCATCCACAGGACACAGACCCAGGAGGGGCCTCTGAACATGGTATCTCGGGGCTTCCCAGTCCCAGGACAGCAGCTCGTGCTGGGGGGCTGAGGAGCCAAGGGAGCCCTTCTTTCCCCAGGGGGCTGGCAGGGCCATTCTCAGCTCCCAGGGCCTTTGCACATGCTGCTCCTCAGGCTAGAAGAACAATCCCTCTTGTACATCTTGGGCAAGTGGCTACTCCTTGTGAAGAATCTGCTCAGATACCTGTGCATTCATGCATTCATTCATTTACTCACTCTCAAATATTTATTGGAAGTCTATGTGCTACTCTCAGCAATGATTCTAGAAATAATTATACTAACAGCAATAGTAATAATCCTGAAAACACCAACTGCTATGTAGAGAATGCTCACTATATGCTTGGTACTACCTGAGCACCTTACACTGCTTCTCTGTAATCTGAGCCCTCAAAAGAGAAGTATTTTGTCCACTTTTAAGATGAAGCCCCTGGGGTTCAGATCAGCAAAGGATACACAATCGCAATGGGGCAGAGCAAGGACCAGAACCCAGTCTGTCCAAGCCTGAGCGTCGGCCCCCAGACCACACTGGCCAGCCCGGAGCTGGCTGTTCCATGCGCCATTCCCTGTGGGTTGCCCTAAGCCCTGCCACACTTGAGAGTGCCACTGTGGTAACCCTGTCCCCGACCAGGTGATCTGAGTGTGCAGCTGCTCCCCGTAGGCCCCTGGGTCAAAGAGACCCCACGGCTACAGACCGTGGACTTCCCAGGGCCTTACTCAGACATCAGAGCCTTCTCCGGTCCCACGTCTTCCCTGAAGGATTTTGATCACTCCAGGCATCAGGTAATGGCCACAGCTGAATCGCGAGTGGGGGTGCGTGGTTTCTCCACAGGGCCACGCTTCCTGGGGACAGAGACTATGGCTTCTCGGATGTCTCCCCTCCCTCACTCCTCCCTGCCTCCCCGGTGCTGGCACAGGCTTCAGAGAGGGCAGCGGTTCATTCGGAGGTACTGTTTTGCCTTCCTTGCCCATCAGTATGCATTCAAAGAGGCTCCAATGGAGCCACGGGACCTCAGCCTGGGTGGTTGAGTGGCACGCATCCACACAGGAGCCCCAGACACCCCCAGGCCTCACTCCTGAGCAGTCCTTTCCCGGTCCCACCGGTCCCGGGTGCCACTCGCCATCCCTGTCCTGCCCTGCCTGGCTGCCACCCCAGGGACCCCTCCCCAGACTCCTTGTGTCCAGTCGCTCCACCCAAGACCCCTCTCCCTGCAGGGAGCGCTTTCAAGTGGACACTGATAATCTTGACATGGCAAGGGTCTGCCTTAAACCTCTGTGACAGGTGCCAGAGGCCTGGCGATGAGAGGAGAGGCTAGACACCCCACCTGCCACGGAGCCAGGAGCCCCTCTCAGGCCCGGTCTAGAGCCACGTGGGCCAAATGCTCCCTCCCAAGCCCCTGCCCTCCCACCAGGCCACTCTGCTGCCCCTTCCGCCCATCCCTGCCTCTTTTCACCTGGTGAAACCCTGCACATCCTTCAACGCCCACCTCCGAGGCTGCCTCCCCATGAAGCCTCCTGGACAGGATGGGTCACCATCTCCCGCGTGTCCCCATAGTGCTCTATTCTCTGTCCCCCGGCGCCTTCAAGCAGGAGCTCCTGAAGGGCAGAAGCAGGGTTTCCACCTCACCCCATCTCAGATTGGTGTTCTGGAATCATCGGTAGGATGCACTCACGAGCTCAGGGAACCCAGAGGCACCCAGGCCACCTCTGGAAGGCCATGGGTCCCCCTCCCTTCTGGGAACCCCGCTTCCACCCCAGACACCAGGCCTGACTTCATTATCTTCCAAATGTTCCCAAGATCAGAGGCGGTAAGACCTGGCCACAAACACAAAGTAAATTATCCCCCCACACCAATGATAAATGGTTCTATTAGCGAACCAGATTGTTAAACTCCGATATAACAGAACGCAGGAAACTGGGGCCCATCCATTCTCCCTCTGGCACACACTGAGTTGTAAATAGGTTATTTTGTGTGTAAATAACACATTAAAACACAGCATTAGCTGTGTCTTTTGATAGAGAGGAAATTGTTACAAATAAATAATTCCGGACAGGAATGTAAAATAAGCCAGATTTAAGAGTGCATGCCTGGTGCAGCCGTGTTAAACATGACTAAAATGATAAACCCCAGAATATACTAATAGTAAACTATGCACTGACATCAAAGTAATGAGACTGTATTTTTTACCAAGCTTTAGAAATGCTAAAATTAGTTTTGACAGAACCAAACGTCAGAAAAATGTTTCCAACATAAACACCATCCATTTGGGAAGCTGGGATTTGGGACAGGACAGGGGTAGGGTCTGGGAGCAGCTGGGTCCCATCCCAAGGGCAATTCCTGGCCCATTGGTTTCTGGTCCCAGGGGTGTCACCGGATGACCCTTTGTGTTTCAGGTCTCTGGACCTTGGCTTCCACATCTGTAAAATGAACAGATTTGAACAAGATGATCTCTCAGGCTTCTCCCAGTTCTCTAACTGGAAATGGCTTTGAAGCTTTCCGCAACTCTGCAACAGTTAAACACGCAGAACGGACCCCGAGACACGAGGCTGTGTCTGCCAGGCGTGGCCTAGGCCCTGGGGAGGACACAGGAGCTTGAGCCACCAGGGACGGCCCTCGGGGGCTTCCATTCCCTGCGGGCAGAGCTCACCAGCTCATATGCACCAGCCAGAAACACTCGACGTGGGTCTGAAGTGGAAATGTGTGTGTTCCAGCCTCTAAAACCAAGGGGGAGAAGCCAGGTGGGCTTGCAGAAGGCTCCCAGAGCACAGACCCGGGCTGGGCATTGAACGCTGAGCCGAGGCAGGGCGGGGGTTGCTGTGTTGGGGCCAAAGTGGGGCATCGGCTCTGATTTGGATGGCAGCTGTTTCGTTTTTTGTTTAAGATTTCTTTATTTTCCGAGAGGGAGGGAAAGAATCTGCAGCAGACTCCCCACCGAGCACAGAGCCCGATGCAGGGCTTGATCCCACAACCCCGAGATCACAACCGGAGCCGAAACCAAGAGTCAGATGCTCAGCCAACTGAGCCATTTTGAGCGACATTCAGAGTGACCTTTAAAAGAGCCTGAGGTCTCAAGGAGGCATGAGACCCACACAACGCAAGAGGAATGGACATTCACATTCGTGTTGCTAACACTTACTTCTTCACTACGCAGACCCTCTGGGGCCACTCTCTAAACACTCTCCCACTTCAGCTCCCCAGAGCCCGTGGTCGTGCCCGTCACCACCTCCACCCTGTGGACTTGAGAAAAGTCAGCTCCAGAGCACACAGCTAACAGCGGGGAGCTGGGGATAACGGGCCTTCCTACCCTATTCTGCTGGGGGCTGGAAGGAATCTCCAACCCTCGCCTCGGCCCCCGGGGCCCCGACCCTCCTGCACAGCCCTGGTGCATGGGACCACAACCGGCCAGGGCGTCGTTAAGTCATTCACAGCCGCCCCCCCCCCCGCCCCCGCCACCCGGGAAACCACCCGGATGCTCGTACTGCCTCCCGCTTCCTGGGTACGCAGAGCCATTGGGGAGGACTGAGCTCTGCTCTTGGAAAAAGTCTGATGGGATCTGGCTGTTCCATGCGGCTGGGCCATTAAAACCACCTCAGCAGCGGCGACAACAGCCATCCTGAAAATCACTTAAATAAGAATAATTGCCCACTTAGTCACACCTGAGCGCATCCTACAGCCCAAGGCAGAAGTGTGTGGCCCCCGCAGCGCCGTCCAGGTAGGCCAGGGAGGCTGGGCCGCTCAGCGAGCTGCAGAGGGCCTCTGGAAGGGAGCTGGGGCCAAGGAGCAGGCCAGCCTGACTGATCCTGGCCCTTGGGGACATCAGGGGCAGCAGGCCACACCAGCCCACCAGTACGCACCTAGCACGACTGTCTCAGACTCCCCTCCCTCTGCAATCATTTAGTGGGTGTCTGGCTTGCTGGCAGGGAGGGGGGTGTGAATGAACAGTGCCCTGCCCCTGGGGCATCCTGGTGGGGGGGTGGGGGGGACAGAAACAGAGAGAGGGGAAAGGTACCAGGGACTCACAGGCAGTTATCAATGACAGGGCACAGTAAGGTCCAGGTGACATGGGTACATTTCCTTATTACCCTGGCATCTCAGCAAGATTGCTCAGCACCTGACTTGGTTAGAGACCCTGGAATTTACGCAGTAGTCCAAGAATGACAGGGATACTTCACCACTGGAAGAAACTTTTAAAGAAGTCAGCAAGGCCAGCGAATAAGATGTAGGGGTGACCGGGGCAATAGGGGGCACAGAAGCCCCCCACAGCAAGGAGTCATGTCCCGAGAGTCACCCAGTCCTCAAGCCTGGTGGACAAGCAAGTCCCCGCCTGGCCAGTATGAACCAACTGCACCCTGTTAGCGTGTCCCCCCCGCTCCAGGATACACTCCCTGCCTTGGACCAGCTGCATCCCCTGTAAACATACCCATGCCCAGGCCCCAGCCAGGGGAGATCCATTCCCAGAAGTCTGGAGTGGCCTACGGGGTCTGCATTTATTACAGCTGTCTCATGGGATGCTGAGGCTTGGCCAGCTTCGGCAACCTCTGGTCTGATCCCACCATCTAGTGTACTGGGAAGAAGGCTGAACGGGCAAGGCCAGTGACCCACTCAGGTTACCTACTCAGTACAGCCTGGGGTAGAGAAGCAAAGCAGGAAGGCCACTCAGGCCTGATCTCCAACCCAGGGCTCCCTCCACCACTCTCGAGGAGGAAGATGGCAGAGATCTGGTCTTCCTACCCCCCATCCAGCCTCAACAAGTCAATTAGCAAGAGTCATCAGTGAAAGGAAGGCTTTCTAAGTCAGGCAGAGGCGCCAGGGCCTCAAAAAGGAAAAGTAGCAATAGTTCATAAAGCAGAGACTTAACTTGGGCCTCATACAGAGCTCACTTAGTGCCTGCCACTTTACAGTGCCGATGCAAGTAATTCACACAACGTTGTGAGGTAGGGATCATGCCTGTGTCCATTTTGCAGATGTGGAGGCCCGGACGTGCCCAAGGTCAGTAGAGCGGGGCCTTACCTGGGTGGTGTGGCTCTAGAGTCTGAGGTGTTTCTTAGCGCTTCTCTGGACCGCCTGGGAGAAGAGCGGCAGCAGGAACAGCCTCTCCCTGTGAGGTGCCCTGTGCCAGGCCAGTGTGAGTACATGCTGTCTCCCGTAATTGTCCCCTAGCAGCGCTGCGTGCAGCTAGAACACAGAGGGCTCAACGCTTACAAGGGCATCAGGATCCCCATACCCTGCTGGGCCCTACTGCCGGAAGCAGTGCTCCTGGAGGCCTGGGGGAGTAAGGGGGTGCCCAACTCCCAGGGATGCTGCTGCTGCTGGTGGGGGACCACACTGGAGGACCCTGGCCCAGCACATAGCGGGCGCTCCGGGACAGTAAGGAGGGGCCTCACAGAGTTTCTAAAGTCCGTCTGGCTGTGTGACCTCAGGGACTTAGCAAAGCTCTCAGACCAAGACTCGGTTCCAAGTTTTATGGCTCCAGACTTTCCGAATGTCCCAGCCCGGAGGCCTGGAGTAGCTGGGTCCCTGGTGCTCTGCCGAGGCACACAGACAGGTTCAGAAATATTTTTGGAAAGAAAACCCACTGTTGCAGAGGAAAATACGACAGCGTTTGGGCAGTTTCGGTGAAAAGCAATGAAAAACATCTGAATCAAATTGCCTTTAAAATTACGCCATTTTAAAAATTAAAGGGGAAAAAAGCTCTGGGCCAAAATGTGTTTTTTAAAAAGATTTATGGCCTCCAAAGCATTAGCACCAGAGCTCAAGAGGTGGGAAAGGACCCACCAGCCTGGGCTTCCGCCGTCTGCTCCTGCCAGACAGGTGATTCACTGAAGCTGTCCCTAGTCTGACCACAAGTCCTGCTCTGCCCTCTGCCACCGCCCTGCTCCACTGTGCACACATGGGCTCAGAGAGGTAGCAACTCTGAGTGGCAACGCCCAGCCCCCAGCAGGTCTGGCCTCGTGACACCTAAGGGAGGTCAAACAACAGGGGCCAGGCAGCCCAGATGACCTTTCAGGTCCCTCTGCAAGTAAGTCATGGCCCCAGATCTCAAAGAACTGGCCATCTGGAAGAGAGAAGGTACTGTCAGTCTGTTGGACAGACGAATGACTTGCTGTGCCTGGTGCGGAGACTGGACAGGTACCATTGAGTCTCAGTGCACTGGGCTTTAAGGCCCAAATCAGCCACCAACAGTCTAAAGTCACCATCTGAAAGCATATACCGATAAAGACTCTCACCGTGTGACAGGGAAGAGATGGAGCCTGATCCTGTTCTCTGTTAAAGCAGCAGGTGACCCTGGGCAAGTCCCTTTCCTACCTCGTCTCAGTCTCATTTACAAAATGGAGAAGCTCCGAGCACTCATGAAATAGACATGCCTGTCACCCCAGCCTCGTGCCCAGCAGCTCTGTGTGCTGGGAGACGTCAGACGACAGGCTCTGGCAGAAGACGACAGGAGTGGACAGGCCTGATTGGTAGTGTTTGCCAGTCTTCCTGCCTTAACTCCTCCCACTGTGGCCAAGTGCTAGTTACCGACCTAACGTCAAGGGCGGCAGAAGTGGACGATATCTACACTCCATTCATACAAGTCAGCAGGGGGCTAGCTCCAGCACACCACTGCTCTCAGAGAAGTTACAGTTCCATAGAGGGTTCTAGAAGGCCGAAGGTCCTTAAGAACCAAAGGGATGAGCTTCCTGAGGTCATTGTCCATCACCCTGACTCCCATCTGGGCGACCATTGCTAATGGTACTTCCAGGTAATCTACAAGTTGTGAGAGAGGTAAGATAGGATTCGTACCCTGCTTTTTTCACCTACCATTACAACACAGGCATGTCCCCCTCACCACGTTATTATAAAGTCTTGATAAACATTTTCAGTGGCTGCATAATGTTCTCTTCAACAAACGTTCCACAGTTTGATTAATCAGTCTCCTCTTCTGGAACACGCAAGCTGAGTGTTTGTGACTTATCACACTTCAGTCCAGAGGATAGCCGAGTCTTGTCTGAAGATGTCGGGAGCACTGTGGTGAGCAACCAGCAGTGACGACAAAGGAACCAGAGCCTACAAACTGGCAGGGCTGCAAGGTGTCCAGATGTGTGTGGGGGGGTGAGGGGTAGCCTAAATTCCAGGCCACCTTCTGACAGCTTGATCCAATCTTGCCCCACCCCCGGTTCCAGGGGCTTTGATCCCACCACTAGCATTGTACGGCTCTGGTTCTAAGAACGAACATACCTCTTTAGGCAGAAAGAGTTCATTTCCTCAAGATTTTCCTACTGTGAAAAATTAGAAACCGCCTAAAATGTTCAGTGTCAGAAGGCTGTCACGAGATCATGAAGACTTTGGAGGACATCTGGGAAAAGAGGGCCCAGAATGGAAAAGGGCACAGCCCTGGGGATGTGGCTGCATTAGGACCCAGGCCAGCCCCTCTGGGCTGCATCACCGGGCCTCCCCCATGCCATCCACGGAACACAGTGTCATGGTCCACCAGCACCGATGCCCTGATTTCAAGGGAGAGGGGTGATGAGGAGGGTCCCCAGGGCTAGCTTTGCCTGATTCGAGACTCATTCCAAAGACAGGTCGCATCCCCCCCCTCTGCTGGAACCGCGTCAGCCAAGTGCTCCTCTGGGGCCGGGAAATGAGGAAACGGGGGGCCTGCAGGGGCGGGCAGGGTCAGCATCCGAGGGTGGGGGTGTGGGTGGGGTACAGCAGGGTTGGATGCCTCCGCAGAGCCACTGCCCCCCAAGCCATAGGCCTGCTGCCCGTTCCCCTAGATCGAGATCACCTCCAGCATCTGCTGTTATTGCCCATTGGTGACAATCAGGTCTGACGCTAGCGGGGCTTCCCCCCAATTACAGCCTAATCACTGTCTAATTAACTGCCTACGTCTGTTCTCTGCTACTGCGGATGGCAGTAAATCTCCTTGTGTGGCAGTTCCCCATCCACTCCTGGCTCGGGAGAGGCTGACCCAGGCCGAGGCAGGGAGAGCAGAGGGCCCAGCGCCAGGCCAGAGACGCACCGAGGCCCAGGCTTGCCAGATCTCCCTCAGGCCACAGAGACCCCTGTGTCTGTCCATCAGGGAGAGAGCACCAGCTTGAGCAGCCCCACAGGGCAGGGTTAGCTCTGGAGAAGGAACAGGTCATATGCAGACGTAGCCAGGGGATGAGCCAGCCCGGGGACCAGGCCGTGGGGCCCCCAACCCCTTCCAGACTTCCACTTGACTCAGCCTCCCCACCCTCATCTCCTGCCACCGGCCTGTGTGGGGAGTGCCCCCTGGGCTTTGGCTCCTTCCGCCACCCCAGCTGGCCGCAGAGAGAGGGCCTGGAGAGCAGTCTCCAAGAGGGAAAGGGGTCGAGGGGCAACATCCTGGTAGGGAGGCCAAACACCTGCCTCCCCGTGGAAGCAAGAAGCTTGGCCTCAGACCTCCCTCTCCTGACTTGGGCCACAGGTCCTGATAAGGACCTGCAGCTGAGAATCACGAGCGGGGGTGGTGGGAGGGGGTGGAATAAAAACAAATGTGGTAACACCAACCCAAACGTCCTCCAGTTCACCCTTACAAACACCAGCTCCCTCCTCCCGCTCGGAGTGTCAGCCGATTCCCCGGGCCCCGGCCCCCAGCTGCGCCCGGCAGGCGTGGACCAGGAACGCCAGCATCACCTGGGTTCTGGTGGGAAATGCAGAAACTCCGCCCCGCCGCCCGACTTGCTCCACTGGGCCCAGCACTTCGGCGAGCCCCGCCGCGTGTGTGAGCGCATCAAAGCATGAGGGGCCCCGCCCACGCTTGCACACCCAGCCATGCGGGCGAATCCGCCCCCGCTGCTCCCCGAGCTGTGCCTGAGCGGCGGGAGCAACAGGCCATGACTAAACGCACTTGAATAAAAAGGGAAAGAAAAGAAATCTCAGACTCTCCATGCCTCGGAGACAGAAATAGTCCTGTGGCCTCCAGATGGACTGCGCGCACACAAGGGGAGGTCTTGCCTTCCCGCCAAACTCTCCCGACGGGATGCTGGCACGGGCCAGTGGAAACCAGAGACTATTTCTCTTCGGGGCAGTAAATGAGAGGCTGTGGCTCGTGGAGTCCTTCTGTTATAATTAAGTTGGCCAGAAATTCACCTAAGGATACTAAATTCCGTACCTGACCCTCTAATTACAGCCAGAAGGGATCAGGAGACAATTACTTTCCAAAATAGGCCCCGGCGGGCCAGAGGCCAGGAGCCGTGTCTCTGGCACATCTCAAATGTGCCAAGCGAACGCACCCGGGGCCGCCCGGCAGATTGAGGGCGGCCAGACCCCCCGAGAAACCTGCCGGCAAACATCCCAAGGCCTGGGATCCCCAGGAGCGGGGGTGGGGGGGCGACGGAGGGCGCCCTCCTCTTCGCCCCCCATAAACCCAGCATGCCTGCTTGATGACATGGGCCACCAGTCTAATTAAATCCTAACAGGCTAATGAAAAACACCCCCGCTGCCCGCCGAGCGTACCTCCGTGGGCAGCTACCGCCGCGGCCGCGGCCACCGCGAGAGCAGAGGCCTTCCTGCCCGGGTCGGGGAATGCGGGACCCTCCAGGCTCCCACTTTTGACGTCCTTCTTCTCCGTGGCAGTGACTGAGGCCGACGTCTCCATCTTAGCCGCTCATAGTCCTGGGTGACAGCCCTGGAGGAAGAGACAAAGACGCTCACCAACACGGACTGCCCCCAGACCCAGCCGGGATCCGCCGACCCAGATTCACGGCCGCCGCCCGCCGCCGAAGCAGCCAACTTAATTCTCTTCTAATTGGGAAGGAGGGTTTAATTAACTTTGAGAATTATTAGTTCTGAGATTCATCTGGTCTTGGGAACGACCTCACGGACACCAGCTGAGCGTGTTTGTGTTCGTTGCCCCCTAGCCCAGATTTTTAAGATCTGAGCCCCAAGAGCCTGTAGGCCGTAGTAGCGAGAAGCAAGGACCACTTGGAGAAATGACGTCCGAAGTAACGGCCTCCAAGCCGGGACCGCAGGAAAATAAGAATAAACAGAGTAACAATGACTTAGTGGTCCTCGATGGAAAGCCCTTGTTTTCCTGCTCCTTCCCTGCTCACCGGGATCCGCCTCTCCTTCATTCCTGTGTATGCGCATTCATTCATTCATTCATTCACTCAATCAACAGATTTTCCATCATGTACTCGCTGGCGCAGACTCAGTCAACACATCTTTAAGCCCCTATTATGGATCAGGCATTTGTCTGGTGCTGAAGGTACAGTCCACGGAGTTTACATTCTACTTGGGAAAGGGATCCCACAGAAGAGTGGGAGAAAGAAAGGTATATTTAGTTTCAGTTGGTGAGAATTAGCACAGAAAGAGAAAGCTAAGCGGTAGGATAGAGCGGAGTGGGAGGGGCTGAGGGGCCACTGCCTTGTCCCCCTGAGGATAGAACGGGGTGCCCCGTGAAGCCCTGATGAGCCTGTGGCGGGCAGAGGCAGGAGCCTCGGACTTGGGGGGGAGGGGGTGGAGGCTGGCTCATTTGAAGAACAGCAAGGTGTGTACAGGCCCTGGAGGGTTCTGAGCAGAGGAGGGCCGTAACAGGTCTGAAAGTGTATTGGGGTTGAAAGTGTATCTGCTGTTGTGTGCCTGCCAATCTGGGGGGGAAGGGGCACGACTGGAATGACCCAGGGAGACATGATGGTGGTCTGGGTTAAGGGGGTGGTGGCGAAACGCAGAGATCACAGACCTTCTAGGGCTTGGACGTGGGGTGTGGTGGAAAGAGGGGGAACACTGGGGAATGCAGAGCACAGGTAACGCTCCATCCGTAGCTGAGTTCTGGGTCACAAGCAAGCCTTTCACCAGTATGCCTCATCACTCACAGATACTGCTAACAACCGCTTATTGGCATCAAGTTACAAAACAGAAATGGGAAAGCCAAGCTTCTTAAAAGAAGAGTAGAAGTAGTGTCCAAGATGGCTCCTATTTTTGGCTGAAGACCTGGATCAAGGAACGGTGGTCCCATTGGCTGGGATGGAGGCCAGCGGGTGAGAGGCAGGTTTGGGGCAGAAATCAGGCGCTCAGTCTGTCCGGGCCATGGTAAGTTTGAAATGCTTATTAAGTCATGCAGAGACTGTTGGAAATATTAAGTTCAGAGCTCAGGGGAGGGGGAGAGGCTGGAGAGAGGAATATGGTGGCCACTGAGGAAGATCTCCAAAGGAGGGGGTGGAAACGAAGAAGGGAAATTTCCAGAACTAAGACAGGGGCATTCCAACATTTCCAGGGAAGATAGAAGAAACCAGCCAAGGAGAGTGAGCAGGAATGGCCAGTGGGGGAAGGAGAAGGAAAAAACAACCAGGAGAGTGTGGGGTGTCAGAAGTCAACACAGGAGTGAAACGCCTTGAAGAGGAGGAGAAATCAGCTCCCGCCCAAGGGACTGAGAGATGGAGATGGTGAGGCCTGAGGGCTGATCCGCTTCAGTCACATGTGGTGACCGGGGCCCGGGGAGAGGGGGCGGGGTAGGAGACAGAGAGGCACAAACAATTTAGTCGGGAAATTCAACCAATTTACAAGTTCCGCAGAAGAAGCAAAAAATGACGCAACAGCTGGAGAGTCCACAGGTCCTCCGTGGTTGCTGGGTCAGAAAGGGGGCGGGGCCAGTTTGCAGGCCCGTGAGAAGGGAATGTTCTGGTAGGGAGCCTGTGGGTCGCAGCAGGGCAGAAACCAAAGGCAGTGGTC
Organism: Ailurus styani; assembly: GCA_002007465.1. NCBI lineage: Eukaryota > Metazoa > Chordata > Mammalia > Carnivora > Ailuridae > Ailurus > Ailurus styani. The sequence goes on along the minus strand of LNAC01000094.1, from coordinate 3,638,233 downwards.
AGCTCCCTCCCCAGGGGCCTCAAGGTTAAATTCACATCGGCAGGTCCAGAATTTCATCTTGTTAAATCCATATAAAACTCTGGTGTCTTTCTGAGTAGAAAACGGGAAAGGCCCAGAACTATGATGTGAGGTATCAAGGACAGTGCCAAGAGAACAGCCCGAGTCCTGGGCCCCCTTTTTCCATCTGCACCCACCAGCCCATCCCTCTTCCACAATCTTTCAAAACTCCCTGTCAAGGAAACCCAAGGCAGACGGGGGACAGAGAAACCTCCCTGCAGATTTTGTTGCCTTCTAGGCTTTCCTTTGGCCTCCAGCCTACTTGTGTATGTAATCTGTTCTTTAAGACTCTGCCTAGGTGAAGGGCTGGCCAGCAAGAAACCCTGGCTCATGCCTGCCCCGCCTTCCCAGCCCCCTTAGCCTGGCCACAGGAACCACCCTCCCAGCCTCCTGAGCCGCACCTTTGGGTCACCTCGCTCCTCCCCATTTTCCTCCAACATCGGATCGGCTGGGATTGCCATCACTTCCCCAAACACCTCGCCGGTGGGGCCTCTTGAGAAGGCTGCTCTGTACCAAGCCAGCCCCCTTCCCTTCTGGGTCGGGCGGGGGGGGAGGTCCTTCCAACACCACCTCTGTTCCTCCTCCAAGGTTGTCCTCTCCCGGGACAGCCAGGCGCCTTCCCCAAACCCGAATCTCACCACAACCCTCCCCTGGCCAAGGCCTTGCTGAATCCCTTGGGCCTTTAAACAAAGTCTTCCTGCAGCCTCCTGTTCCCACGTCTCCTTCACACCCAGCCAGGTGTGACTAGCCCTGCCCTGGGGCGCCACCAGGCCTCCGCTCCAGCCAGGCAGCGCACGGGCAAACCTTCACCCTCTCTGTGGCCCCCTACTGTTCCTTCAAGATGCCACTGGGACATCAGCCGCTCTGAGAAGCCCCCAACTCCTCCCCAGTCAGGTTCACTTCGGCTTAGGGATCTCTGCCTCCAGCCCTCACCCGCATACTGAATTCATCTCCTTCACCTCCAGGTCAGGCTGGCATAGACCAGCTGCTCAGAAATGCCTGGCAAAGAAAAGGGACCTCTGCGGCAGGAAACCACGGCTCTTTGAAATGCCAAGTGATTTTGTGAACAGCCTCATTTGACTCCCTAGAAGCTCAGGTAAAGGAATTTTGGCCCCATGTTGAAACACACCTTGAATTTGGAAGTAAGGACAAAAAATATAAATAACAGCTGGAACAACAAAACTTTAATAAGCATTTACCGGGAGCCAAACACCACACAGGAGTGATCTCATTTAATCCTCACAACATTTTACATAGAAAGAAACCAACGCTTAGGGGCGCCTGGGTGGCTCATTTGGTTAAGCGGCTGCCTTTGGCTCGGGTCATGATCCCAGGGTCCCGGGATCGAGCCCCTCATCGGGCTCCCTGCTCAGCAAGGAGTTTGCTTCTCCCTCTGCCCCAGCCCCTCACTCATGCTCTCTCTCTCTCCCAAATAAATAAAATTTTTAAAAAAGGAAGAAAGAAACCAACTCAGAGAAATTGAGTTACCTTTGCCCGAAGATGAACACTTCGAGGTGTCTGTGCCAGGCCTTGAGCCCAAGTTCTCTGCCCCAAAACCAGACTCCCAGTCACTACAGTGAGCTGTCCCTTGCTAAGGATCTAACAGTGTAAGGGATTTACCCCGGAATCCCCTGGCGGGCGTAAGGTCCCTAACTGTTGAGCCCTGCAGGTATGGGGACCAGGGTGCCAGGAGCCCAGGGGATCCCAGAAGCAGGATTTGGCATGGTTCCTGCCATAGTGCTGTCTCCAAGGTAGCAAGATGGGGTAGGGAGACCACCACCCATCAAGGGCAGGCAAAAGCTGAGGCTCTGTTCAAGCTGCTTGCAAACACTGTGACAGTGCAGGGGTCCCTGTCTGCTGGAGCCGTCTGGGGTAGGGTGGTAGTACATCCATTCACTAACTCTTTATCCAGTAACTTTTTTTTTTAAGATCCATTTATTCATTTATGAGAGAGAGAGAAATAGCATGAACAGAGGGAAGGGCAGAAGAAGAGGCAGAGGGAGAGGGAGAATCCTTGAGCAGACTCCCAGCTGAGCACCGAGCCCGACATGAGGGGGGGCTCGATCCCAGGACCCCGAGATCATGGCCTGAGCCAAAACCAAGAGTCAGGTGCCCCTCAGCAATTGTTTACTGACAATCAGCTTCATGCCTCACACTGCACAAGGCTGGGAGATGTGTAGGCTCTGCACCTCCCCTAAATGAAGTGGGGGTCCTTGCCCTGGGTTTGGGTACACCCCCCACTATCATGGCACCTCTTACACAGCATGGAGATAGCCTGCGACACCCCTCCTGGCTTCCTGCTTGACTGTGATGTCCTCCAGGGCACGGCTGGGCTTAGTGCCCCTAGGTCCCCGGGTCCAGAAGAGCAGACATCTGGAAGCCTCGCCAAGGTGGTAAGGTGGGCCCAGGGGGGTCAGGCCCACATCTGGAGGGCATGGGGCTCAGTGGACCAGAAACTGGCAGAGGACTCAAGGGGCCCACAGAGTCAACACGTGTGACCAAGCCCCAGTCCCGGCCCCAGTGAGGGGCTGATAGACTCCCGAGGCATGGATCCAACCGCTTCCAAATGCAGAGGGGGAAACTGAGGCCAACAAGTCAGAACACTCAGACTTTAGGATCAGGGATGCCAAGAAAAGAGGTTCAAGGGACTATGACAGTTTCTGTGAAGGGACATGAGGAGACTGGAAAGAAGAGCAGGAAAAGGCTGGGGGTTTTCTTGGAGAACAGTAGCCGTGGCTCCCTGCCCTGTGAGGTTGTCAGAATGGGTGTCATCAACCCGCTCCTTACAAGGGAGGAAGTGAGCTGCCCCAGGCCACTTTCCACGGAGGGAAAAGGGCCAGGTCCAGAGCCAAGTCCGGGGGCAGTCGTGCTGCCTGAAGCCTCGAGTTGTGGCCACCACAGGACCCGGCTGAACAGAGTATGGGGAGGAAGCATATTCATCAGGGCCCCACGATCCAGACTGCTTTCTGGGGCCTGGGGAACAGGCGAAAGCACCTGGGGTCCCCCAGCTGGGGGTGAGGGGGAGCCCGTGCAGTGCCCACCGTGCCACAGGCCCCAGTATCCTGCAGATCAGCTGCCGCCCTCCACTCCCCTCCCCTGCCAGAGGAGGAGGAGGGCAGGAGACAGAGCCGAAAGGCTGCGTAAAGCATGGGAATTAGTGGGATTAACACAATTTCTGGGTAAACACCAGGCGCCCAGGGTCCCAGGCAGCCACTTTCACTCCCCGAAGCTCCTCCGAGGCAGCTGCCTCAGCCTTGTCAGCAGCGTCACCTGAGCCCCCAGAGGCCAGCTGGGGACAGCAAGGAGGGAGTCGCCGGGCTCCGGGGTCCCAGACCTCAGTTGGGGCGGGGGGTGGAGGGTATGAGGGTCTGTGCTGAAATATTTCCCACAGGCTCCTCGAAAGGTCTCAGAACAAGAGGGGCTGGGAACACAGCCCTCCCGGGGGGAGGAAGCGAGGCAACACCCCCAGTTCACCCAGGGGACTCACACTGCTCGAGCATGTCAGGACAGCTCCCAAGAGGAGATGCGACAGCACTCCCCAGGTTCTGCTCAGGGAAGGGGGAGCGCTGGACCAGGACCCAGGAGGAGTCGGTCTTCATCAGGAGACCGCAGAGTCAGCCCGCCCTCCAGGGGGTCCTGGCAGCACCGAGAGCCCCCGCAGGCATTCCGGGACCCTCTCCTGGAAATTCAGATTCCAGACGTCCAGGCAGAGAGTCGGGGACAAAATACCGCCGAGTTTTAAAAAGGTTCCACGGGTATTTGCGATATGCAGGCAGGTTCCAGAAAACCTTCACGGGGAGCCACTTACAAGATCGCTTCCAGATCATTTACACATTATTCCATGCAATTTGCAAGTTCCAGCAAATGCAAGGCTGCATAACCCGAAGGAAAAAAGCACACACTCTCTAGGCTAACCTGGAACTGGAAGTTGGTGTCCCTCAGGCTGAACATGGACAAGCCACAGAGCCTCAGAGCCGGCCAAGGCACAAGTCACAGATGCGTTCCCACCACGGCACAGAGCATCACCCGTGCTCCCCACAGCATCCCACTTAAGGTCACCGTTAGACCCCAATGAGCTGGCAAGCTGAGCCCACCCGGAAGCACACGCACCCCTATGGCACCGATGCTGCGCCTTTAAGGTCTGATTGTTGTGCTCCATACACAATTTCTCCCTGTGTCTCTGGAATCCTGTGTCTTTTTCTCCTGTGCGTCTACTGCATCATTCTGAGGAGGGGTCCACGGCACAGAACAGGTTAAGAACTCCGAGTGAAAGGGCTGGCTTGAAGACTAAATTAATAATCAGAGCAGAATGAGCGAATCACTTGGAAACCGGCAATCCCAGACACCCTCCCGCCACCTGGCTGCTTTGAACTCTCCTAACGAGTGAGTCACAGGAATTAGAGCGTCTTCCCCGGGCGAGATCGTTCTCCGAGAGAGAGATGAAACCTCGCCTCCCAGTCCTCACAGCCACCTCGGGGCCGGGCTGTTCTCGCCTCCCCTGATCTCAGCCAAGCGGCATGTATGTCCCGGCCCCATACGTGTAGACACTCATGGACACACACAGGGCACACGCAACACAAAGCAACCAGAGACACAGTCCCACGCACGTGCGTGCACACACCCTGCCACACACCTGCACATATACCTGGTCACGCGTGCTTACATGGTCCCATACCACATGTACGTGGACTCATCTACGCAGGCGCACACAATTACATGCTGAGAGGAGCACGCCATGTGTACACACACACACACACGATCATGTATGTGCAAAGATACACACAGACCGACGCACACAAAGACACCAGAGATCATAAACACTCGCCCTGCCTTGATCAGACTCGTCTTTAAGATCGAAGGAGATGAAACAGGCGAAATTTCCTGAAGTGAAAAAAACACTGTCGGTGTCAGCCCAGATTAAAGGAAATGATCATTATAAGCTAGTTATCACTACGAAGACAACAGCAGGCTCCTCCCCTCCCCAGTTGTGGCCCCAAGGTCCTGAGCACGCATTCTATGTCCGCCGAGTGGCCAGGCATCCATCATTTCACCTCCCATCACTTTAGCACCACCATCTGCAAAGTGGACGTTCTACTGGGGGCTCCCGACCAAGGGGTTACCAGTCCAACACCGCCATGCCGAGGCCAGCCATGTAAACAGGAATCGGGAGTCTGACTCTCCAGGTCGGAGGCGTGAGGGAGCAGACATGGGCTTCCGCACCGCCGCAGGGCCCCATGTTACTCCTCCACCTTGCAGGGGAGGAGGGGGTGAGCAAGGTGAGGGGTCCCCAGGACTACACCAAGCTGGGGCACTCTGCTTGCCCTTCATTACAGGGGATAAAAGAATCCTATTTTATAATATGTATGCATTTTATACCCTCAGCATGAAATGTGCTTGTGCTTGGACCAGTGCAGTCCCCATCAGCTATGTGTCTTTGACCATGTTATTTCCCCTCTCTGAGTCCCTGTTTCCTCCCCTATAACACGAAGCCTCCTAGGGTGGTTGAGAGGGCATTCAACCTTCCCTTTGAGGTTGTTAACACATGTCACAGCAGCAGCCCCACAAACACCAGGTCCCCATTGGGGACTGGCCAGGCAGGAGAAACTCTACAGCAGGCCGGCACCTGTCTCCAAGAAAGGGTCACCTGGCTGCGGGGGCCCCGGGTGACAGCTTGGAGCTAATGCTTACATGCACTTGTCTGTAGGACCTCGGGCTTCAGCTGCATCTGGTTCTGACTTCTCTGTCCACCTGCCTTGTCTCTGTGTGGGATCAACGCCTATGTGAAACAGCCCCACTAGGGCCCAGCAGCAAACCATCTCCGGCAAAACCCAGACAAGGGGGCTCCAGACCTAGAGAGTCTGTGGGGCTGGAGGAGATAGGACAGACTTCCCACCACCAGAGCCATGTCACTGCCCTGTCCCCCGGCTCCTCCCTCTTCCAGGAGGGACATGGGGAGGGGAACCCCACGTTCCTGCCTGGGCTGGCCCTTCGGGCACCGTCCTGGCTGGGGGTTCCCGCAGCCCCCTGGGGGAGGGCAATCCTGAGAGGGGGGCTCAGAACTGGCAGAAGACCCTTGGGGCCCTGGCCAGGTCAGATATGGGATAAGAGGCCGGCCTGCGGGGTCCCAGCTCCCTGACCCCATGGACAATGAGAGGTTGTACAGTCCCTCCCAAGGTGAAGACGAACCTCACACGTATCACTGTGTGCAGGATGCTGGCATACGGGAGCCTCTTTTTACCCAACACAGACACCTCTGTCTCTACGTGGGCTTGGCATGTGGCCGGCTGCCTGGCCTGCTGCCCAGAGCAGCGTGAAGACAACAAAGGAAGACACATCTGGAAAAAAAATAAAGCCTTCTTCTGACACTCCCCGCCCCGTGATAAACAACGTGGGGCTCTCGTTCCTCTGTGACTAGGAGAAATAAGAGTCCCCTCACACTGCTCCATGGCCCCTTGGACCCCTGCTCTGCCCAGCAGGGTCCTGAATACTGGGAGCCTCATCACCAGAGAAAGAAAAGACCAGAAGCCTCAAGCACCTGCACAGGCCCGCACCGGGCCAGCTCCTCTCCTCCGGTCATCACACAGCCAGCCACGGTTACTGTGTGATGCCAGTATCATGATCCTCACTTTATGAGAAACAGAGGCCCAGAGAGGATAAGTAACCCGCCCAAAGTCACAGAGCTAACATGGAGCAGCCCTGCTGTTTCAGTGCAGGTCCGCTGGATACTGAAGCCCACACATGTTTGACCGCCAGCGTGGTTGCTGAATATGGAGATGCCTGCCTTGGGTTTCATATTGCAAAGGTGTCAAAAAGCATGAAGCAGAGTTTAGAGAGTTCACTGACATCTCAGTCAGTGTATGCTAGAAGTCGAATAAGGAGCAGAGACTTCATGGCTGTGGAAGCTCGGGGAGCGAGGGCTCCTGACTGGGGACGTCAGGGGGGGCTTCCAAATGGCCACCGATCTACAGGGTATGAAAGGCCTTGAACTTGGCCACAGAGGAGAGAGGGAAAGACACTCCAGGGGCAGGAAATGGCATGGGCCTGACCCCTGGCACACTGCGAGCAGAGGGAAAAAGAAGGGAGAGCACTCTCACAGGGAGAAAGAAGCAGGGGGCAGACTGCATTGGCAGTGGGGAGTTGGGGGTTGCGGGCCTGGACAGGGTCTCTGGGAAGGGCAGGTCAGAGGGAGATGGGTTTATAAAGAAGGCATGTCCTCACTTCCCAGGTCCTGAGCACGCTTTGGCCATGCGGCCCAGCCAGCCTGGTTCACATAGTCCCAGCTGCTTCCAGGAGCTTCGGACCAGAGACCTGAAAAGCAGGGGGCAAGGCCCTCACCCTCCCATGGTGGCCAGGGGTGGCACCGCGCAAAAATCCCTCTCCTAGCGGGTGCACCTGCTTCTTCATCACTCCTCAAATGGATTTTCCCAAGTATGCTAGCTCCCTAATTTGCCCAGCCCCTGAGCTTGCTGGTGTGTAGGAAAACAGATCATTAACCCTAATTCACTGACTTGCTGGGCTGGAACAGCAGCCAGGGAGGGCCCCGATGGGAAATGCAGGCCTCTGCTGTGGAAGCCAGCCTCAGATAAGGGGAGATGGATATCAAGACTGGAGCTGGGCAAGAGGCCTCCCTTTTTTTGTGGGGAGGGGATATGGGTAAGAGCTACTTTGTGACAGACACCTCAGATGGCGTCGAAGAGGCCATTCGCTTGCACTGGGGTGTATTCCCTGAAAATATAAGGCCCCGTCCGTGCCCCCTGCCCTTACATCATCCCCATGCTTCCCTGCCTAGAACATTCTTTCCTCTCTGCCCTGCCCATGGAAGCCACGGTTTCAAACCCAGGAAGCCTGCCCTAATGAACTCCCACCCAGGGTCCTCTTCGGACCTACCGCAACCTCCCTGGGCCGCTTCTGCAACGTTTACGTCCCTCCCTGGGCCTCTCGGCAGCGGGGCAGGTCCATAGGGAGCGCGTTGAGTGCGGACCACGGAGAAAGGTGGCCACGCTGGAATCCCAGCTCCACCTAGAGCTCCAGACGAGAAAAAACTTCTCCCTATGCCTCAGTTTTCTCATCTGTAAAATGGGGCTGACAACAGCACGTCCGTCACGGTAGGGAACAAAAGCGTGTGCTGCGTGATCACGGCAGCCTGGACAAGCCTGCCCACCTGGGGCAGGGACACCTGTCCCCAGCAGCAGGAGGTGGCCAAGCCACCAACAGGAGGCCTGTCCCAGCCTGGATGAAGCAGCCCCGTCACAGCCCCTTCCTCTCCCGCTTCCCGCCTGAGTTTCCACAGTCGGAAAACTCAGGTTGGCCCCTTTTTGTAAATGTGCCATCCTCCTTGACCGCCAAGGCCTGGTGTCTGTCCCCATCCTCCATGGAGAAGCCCCCAAAGCCTCCGGAGCTGCAGAGGCCCAGGGTCCCCGCCTCACACCCCCCGCCAGCACACGGCCAGCAGAGGCATGCTCCCAACTCGGCTCCCACGAGGAGGCCGCCGTCTGAGGCGAACAAGGGGCCCGCTGTGCGGCCGCCCAGCCAGACCCAGATATTTTAACAGCTGCATTGTGTGTTTCTGAGGCGCAATTCCTGAGCGGGGAAGAAAAACAAGCTTCGCCTCTGCCCTGAGAGGGAAGACAGACAGCCCTGGGCAGGCTGCAGGCAGGGGAGAAGGCCTCCGCCGGGGCCCAGGGCTGTAGAGGGCATGACCGGGAACAGGCCTGGCGCGGGAGCTGCGGGCAGCGAGGCCCCTGCCAGAGCCCCCTGCCAGAGCCCCCTTCACCCAAGATCTGGGGAGGGAAGGCAAGGACAGAGGCCCAGTGAGTGCAGCAAATCCCCGAAGGAGGGGGAGCTGAGGGGGGACAAACAGAATGGGAAAGGCCGGAGGTGCCTCCGGGATAAGGTACACATCCCCGCCCAGACCTGACATGGGGGTCTCCCCCTCCGCAATGTTGTTTCCCCAAAGCCCCTCCGGCTGACCCCATACCACACAGGGTAGGGGTCCGTCCTAACTTGCACCCCCTGAGGTCAAGCCCCCTGAGGTCAAGCTCTGTATCACTGGGTTTTAAGTACCTGTTTCCGCCTCTGCTTCCCATTCTGCTCACCCCAGAGGAAGACTCACCCACGTCTGATCCTTAACTCAGTATACAAATGCTCTCTAGCCCCGAATCCCTGCGGAGACTCCCCTCTCCTCTCTTGGCCTCCCCTCAGGCCTCGATCCATGATCCCCACGTGCTCAGGGCTGCTCCCAGGATCCATCAGTGTTCTGGGGGTCAGGGGCTGAGGGCCAGGTGGACAGCAAACAAAGGCCCACTCAGGTCGGGGCAGGGGCTGGAAGAAAACTTGTCGTGTCTGCCACGGGCACTGGTTGTCCATACTGCTGGCAAAGTCTTCGGGGCAAAATTGCTACTGGCCTACCAACGCACCCCTTCCCTTGAAGTATAAACTCCTTGAGCTGTTTGGCTTTTGGCTTAGAGGGGCAAAGGCACAACGGTCTTTGGTCATCCCGAATCCGGGCTCATTGACACCAGCCGCCTTCACCACGCCCCCTAAGTTCGACCCCAACGGGCTCAAAGTCATATATCAGAGGTACACCAGTGGGGAATTCGGTGTCATAGCTGCTCTGGCCCCAAGGATCGGCCCCTTGGGACCATCTACCAAAAAGGTTGGTGATGACATCGTCACAGCAACCAGTGATTGGAAGGGTCTAAGGATGACAATGAAAAACTGACCATTCAGAACGGACAGGCCCAGACTGAAGGGGTACCCACGGCCTCTGCCCTGATTATCAGAGCCCTCAAGGAAACGCCAAGGGACAGAAAGAGGCAGAAAAACACTGAGAACCATGGAAATACCATTTTTGACGAATCTGTCAAGCATGCCCAACAGATGAGGCCCAGCTCTTCAGCCTGAGAACTCTCTGGAACCACTAAAGGGATCCCAGGGGCTGCCCGGTCTGTGGGGTGCCGTGTGGCTGGCCGCCACCTTCGTGACATCAAAGATGACGTCACCAGTGGAGAAAGGGCCAGCTAGTGAAGAACTACAAAGGAAAATATCTCAGTAAAGGATCATTGGGCAACGAATGGGAAAAAAAAAAAAAAACCACGAACTCCTGGAACACAAAGACTTTGCTAGGCATGGTGCTTAGCACTCCAGCCTATAAATTACTGAGCACCTACTGTGTGCAGGCACACACCATCTTCAGGCTAAGTAAGAAATCAAGTGCTTTTTGCTTAACCTTAAAAGCGCTTTCTTGAGCCCTTACACGCTCAAAGGGGCTACTTTCTCTGTAGTGGAATTGTAGGTTAGGGGGTGGCTTTCCCACATCCTTCTCAACATCACCCAGATCACAGCGTCTAGAGGATCACAGGACCGCCCCCCCACCTCAGGGAGTGCATGTCATGTCACAGTTGGGTGGAAACAGGAATTCTGGCATGTGGGGAGCACAGGATCGGAGCAAAGGGGCCCAAGCCACCTGTGTCCATGAACCAGCCACCGTATTGTTGAACTCCAACAGTCTCTGAAGCCAGAGGTCACCCTTTCCGCAGATGGTGCTGGGCCTACAGTAGGGTGCAGGGCAGGGACAGGGCGTGCTGGCTGTAGATCCGGGCTAGCTAGGCTGCCTCTGCAGGCTCTGGGGAGAAGGCCGGTGGGCGACCTGGCAGCTCCTGGTTCGGTCTGTGCCGCGTGCTGCGTTGACTTGCCCAGCCGCGGCCCTCTCTGTACCTCCCAGGCGATGGCCTCACTCTTCCAGGCTCAGCCACTGGCTTGCCCAGGCTCTGCCGGGAACCAACGGCCAGCGCCACCCCGAGGAGTGAAGCCAAAAGGAGTGGCCTGCCTTTGGCCGACAGCTTTGCACCTGAGGTGGAAGGGGATCATCCCAGGCCTATCTGCCAAGCTGTCCCCTAGGCCCTGCCCAACTTCAGCCTCTCCCAGGCCTCGCTCTTCCTCTTGCATTCCCACAAGCCCATCCGCTCTCGCACACCTTCCTGTCTCCCAGCAGTCACGCATCCCTACCTAAAGCAGGAGTCTGGGCCCCCGGGCCCAGTGAACGCAAACCCATTCCAGCCCCGTGTAGGTTGGCTGCACCCAGAGCACCTGCCCTCTCCGGGAGGCCAGGGAAGTTCTAAGGACTCCATGACTGGGCGCAAGCATGAGATTCTTCATGCAGGGCCTACTATGTGACACGCATGGGGCTGGGACCTTGACTACAGAGACGAATTAAACACAGTACTACTCTCCCAGAGCTCCCAGCCCAAGCAGGGAGATAGACCTCAAGGGAAATAGATAGTGACCAACCCAGAATAAGCCTTCTGGTAGAGAGATAAACTCAAGGAGCTACAGGGAGGCTTGGCTAGCCTGTGGGAAGTCAGGGAAGGCTTCCTGGAGGAAGGAGTGAATACACATTTTCCAAGGGAGGACAAAGCAGGTCCCGGAGGGTCTGCTAAAGTGGAGGGGACTTGGGACGCCTGGGTGGCTCAGTGGGTNTTCGGCTGAGTTCATGGTCCCGGGGTCTAGGGATCGCGCGCCCCATCGGGCTCTCTGCTCAGCGGATGTCCTGCTTCCCCCTCTCTCTCTGCCTGCCTCTCTGCCTACTTGTGATCTCTCTCTCTATCAAATAAATAAGTAAATAAAATCTTAAAAAAAAAAAAAAGTGGAGGGGACTACAGCAGATGGAGAGGACAGTGTCTGGGCAGTGAGCAGGATGCAGGGCGAGCAAAAGGCCCTGCAGCTGAGTCCTGAAGGTCAGTGTCCAAATAGATGAGCACTCACTCGGTGTGGCTCTCACTGCCTGCAGGAAAATGTCCAAACGTCACATCAGGGCAGGCAAAACCCCCAAGGCCTCGGCCCTCCCTGCCTCCTGGGCCTCATTCCCACCAATTTGGACCTTAGCCCTTACATGACCCCAGAAAGCCATGATCCCCAGACACTGCCTGTCAGGCCTCTGAGCTCATGCTCTTCCCTTCCCCAAGACACCCTTTCCTTCCACCTCGGCCTGATGAACTCCGGCTTATACCTTTAAGACAAAGGCAGTAATACCTCCTCCAGGAAGGATTTCTGGCCCTCCTGACCCAGACTAGCACAGTGATCCCGAAGACTCGCCCTGCCACCACCTCCCCCCGCCTCAGTCTGGCTACCCCACGGCACTGCACTCATGGAGAACTTTCAACCCGCAGCTTCCCCATCCTACCCCTGGGTGGTTTGGCTCTATGACTTTCACTCCCAGCCCCCAACACATCGCCTGGCACACAGAGTCCCATAAACGTGCAGTGAGAGCTGTCACAGCGAACCTAGTGTTCTGGAGTCAGCTAAACCACTCCCCACATCATGTCCAGCAGTGGCGGCCGCACAGCAGGACAGCTGGTCATGGTAATGTAACGGACCCCGGAGAGTCTGAGTGAAAGATGCAAGCCAGCTGGTTGCCTGTCTCTTCGAAGGTGCCAGACAGAACTCACTGGCCAACCAAATAAATAAATAAATAAAAACCACTCTTAATCACTCCCAAAAATTACACCATTAGAGAGTCACCTCTTTGATGCTTTTTTTTCCGTTTTCAAGCACAGCCTATTAAAATGCAAACGACCCTGGAATAAGGTCAGGCCTTAAGTGCCTGAGATCTAAAAAGTTCATTTCTCTAAGCAGAGGGGGACAGAACGGAGAGGGCTGGAGGGAGCCAGAGGGAGGGGAGTAAGGGGAGAAACTGCGGGGACGGGGTGCCAAAAGCCCAGCACCGTTTTGCTGACGGCTGTCCTTGGCTCTCGCTGCCAGTCCACACCCTCCTGATAAAAGGAACATGTCTCTCTGCTTGTTCCTGCACTTCAGCGTTTCTTGGCATGACACCATATGCAAAATTAAGTGGCTTTGTAGTTGTGGGCCGCTTGTTCTTTTCCCTCCTTTGGATGAAGCTCTCCAAGGCGCACTCAATCAAGCCCCTTTTGTTCCCCGGGCCTTTTGAAGGCTTCCGGAGAGGAAATGAGAGCGCTCTTTAAAGCCCAAGTCTACATGCAGCACAGCAAAATCACCGTCTCCTTGCCAGTCCCGCCCCTGTGGGCCTGATCTGCCAGTCGGGGTGCCGAGGCTGGGCTCCCCAACCAGGGCTGTCCCTGGGCGCTCGAGGATGTCCCCAACCCACATGAGAGGCCACGGTGACACAGCCGATTTCCTCCGATGAGGGGAGTCTCCTAAACTGGCAAGAAGCCACAGAAGGGTGACAGGTTTAGGTGGCCCTTGGTCATGGAACTGTCACCCACAGTCCTTCTGAGGAGCCCACCCCAGGGCATGTCTGGTGATTGTGAGACTTTGCACGGTGACTCGGGGTCTGCACTTGGAAGAGGCGGTCAGGTCTTCCCTTAGCCTGGACCCCAGGATTCCATCCCACGATGGCACCATGCCCAGTCCCTCCCATCAGCCACCCACTGATGGAGACACAGTGGGGCAAAGGATCCTGCCAGGCGGGGAGCCTCCCAGGTCCCAGGGGTCCAGTAGGCAACCTCCTGTCCTACTCAGGAATCCCCTACAGAGGCAGTGAGCAACTGGGGGCGAATCTGCATCCCAAGGGACACTGTGCAATGTCTAGAGACATACGTTATGGTTTCTATATTGCGCCACAAGCAGGAAGCGGGTAGAGATCAGGGACGCTTCTAGACGTCCTACAATGACCAGGACAGCTCCCAACAGCAGAGAATTGTCCAGTCAAAACGTCTACGATGCCAAGATTGAGAACCTCGATCTAGAGTATTCCAGACATTTCATCATCCAACCTCTGCTCGAATACTCCCCGGGGATGAGGAACTAACTACCTCCTGCTCTAGGGAACAATGAAGCCTTGGATTTGAAGCCTGGGCCGGCCTCTTGCTGGAAGCTCTGGGCAAATGACCCAGCGTCCTCTCATCTCAGGACCCCTGGATGGAAAATGAAGCCAGGAATGTGATGTTCCAGAAGTGTTATGAAGGACTTCACGACCACAAAGTGTCTAGAACAGTGCCTCACACACACGAGCACTTACACCAAGGACACCTGTCTGTGGTGTCAGGTTTTAGAACATACCAGAGAGCAGAACCCCAGCTCTCCCAGTGCCGGCTAGAAGTCTACCACCTGCCAGAAGCCATCTGCGAAGTCCCCAGCCTGCCTCAGTGACCCTGTCCTGAATAAGGGACGCGCGACGTGTGCGCTGCAAGGTGCCCTGCGAAACCCAGGCCGCAACCTCCGTGCTCACAGGAAAGAAATCGTTTTGAATATGTTGGTATGACAGCAACACAACGGAAAAGCACTGCAGCTATTTTAGGTCACTGTTATAAAAGACATAGAAATTCAGAAAAGGGGGCACCTGGGCGGCTCAGTCAGTTAGGCATCTGCCTTCAGCTCAGGTCACGATCCCGGGGTCCTGGGATCGAGCACTGCTTCGGGTTCCCTGCTCAGCATGGAACCTGCTTCTCCTTCTCCCTCTGCTGCTCCCCCTGCTTGTGCTCTCCCTCTCTCTCAAATAAATAAATAAAATCTTTTAAAAAATTACAAAAATGTTTACAATCATATGGTAGATGGAAATAAAACGAAGTGGAATGCCTCCTCTAAGTGCAGCTAGGACAATCAACCACATGCACAAGGGCAGACAACAGATAGAAAAAAATCTGCTGTTCGGATGATGGGACTCGGGGTTAATGCTGGGTGTCTGGCAATCAATGCTCTTTGATGGAACGGTTGTATTGCTTTTCCTTTAAAATGCTATTTACTCAGAACTATAGAGAATATAGTAAGAGAAGCTACCAATGTGGCCTTATTTCTGACCATGAAGGAAAAGGGTGTAGGAGAAGTCTCAGGTAATGTCCTGGGCCAGTTCCCTGGGGAAGACTCTGCAACTTCAGAATGGATGGGGGGGGGGGGGGGGGTGCTGCTGCCTCCAGGGTTCCGACTCCCGACTCCGGAGGCCAAAGCGGGCAGGTCTGCGGGCCCAGCTCCTCCGTCCGCAGACCGGACGCCTCCTCGGGATCCACCAGGCCACCTGAGGCCCTATCCTAAGTGAGGACCCATCCCTCGGAGGCCAGGAAACTGGGCTAAAAGATTCTCTCCCTATGAGCCCGCACCTCGGAGGCTGTGCCCCAGACCAGCCCCAAATCCTGCGGAGCACTCGATTAATTCATCAAACATATTTTGAGGGGCTTCTGGCTGGCTCAGTCGGTGGAGCACCCGACTCTCGATCTCGGGGTAGTGAGTTCGAGCTCTACACTGGGTGTGGAGATTACTTGAAAAAAAAAATGCTAACTAACCAAAAATATATATATATTTGGAAAAAGCTCTCAGAATCTGTCTCCGCACAACATGGAAAGATAGCTACTCCCTCTTTATGTCCCTCCCACCCAGGGTCCACTCCAGTCATCCTCAAAGAAAGTGTGTAAAAGACAAGAATTGTGCTGGCTGCTTGCCCAGAGCCACGGGGCCACCCTTGCCTGCAGCTGAGGCCCCAGAGGGCTGGGTGCACAAGGGGAGGTGGGGCCTGTGTGACCCCTGCCCGCCTCTCCCTCCAGCACCTCCTCCTTGCTTCCAGGAGAAAGAATAGCCATAGAGCACAGGACGTGGAAGGGCCTAGAAAGAAAGCACACGAGACGGGGAAAAGGCAAAGTGGGGAAATGCAAATTTGGGGAAGAGAAGGCAGGAGCTGATATTATAAACACCTACTTCCTCCCTCCCAAGGGGACTGGCCAGGACTTATCACCTCTCCCAGACCTGATGAGGGGGGACCCCACAAAGAATAATGAGTTTAGGGCCTGAGTTACTGCTCTCCATGGGGTGACAGGATCATTGAGGGTAAAGGAGAACCCTCACCAATAAAGCCGACGGCACCCCAGGACCCATCCATCCACGGCTCCTGGGCACCTGCCAGGAAGAGGCCACTATCCCCACCTCAAACCCTCCTGGCGCAAGCAGGGATGCTCCTTCCAGGAGGCCAAGCCTATCCCTAGGAAAATGTGCGAATACTAACACCCATTGAGTCCTTTCCCATACAGGAGTCCCTCACACAGCATCCCACTTCCGCCTCCCCTGCACTTTGACCTCCCATGAGGATGGTTCTTTAATGATCCCATTTTAAAGCCCAGTAAACTGAGGCCCGGAGAGGACAACAGGAGGCTGCCCAGAGCCACAGAGCCAGGGCCAGTGTGGTCAGGGCTGGCTCCAGCCCCATTCTCCTCCAGGGCCACTTACACGCACCTTGTCAGAGGCCATTTCCCCACGCTCTCCCCACTCCAGAGACTGACAGCCATGGAGATGGTAGGGAGGCCAGGGAGGGCCAGGCTGGGCTGCAGCAGCTGGGAGCACTTGGCTTCTGTTTTTCTCCCCTCTCCCGAACAGCCCCAGAAATGGGCACAGCCAGTGTCTCCTTTACCAGACAGTGAAATCAGGGCAAAGAGAGGCTCGTGCCAAGGGCAAGTGGGGAGCACAAGAGAGGGGAGAGGGAAACACCGATGCCCCTCAGGACTTCCGTGCATCGGGGCAGACAGCAAGCCAGCTCCAGGCCCCGGGACAGCTGGGAATGCCACAGCTGTGGTCCGCCACCAGCCTGCCAGGGGTGGGGCAGGGATCGGGCAGGGGTTGCGGCACTAACCTCTAAGAAAAGGCCAGAAACTCTCCAGAGAGCTTGACACAGGTCTTTCCTGGGAGGGAGACACAGGGTGTGGGACCCTTTTTGCCATGAACCACTTGCAGAATTCACTTCCCTCTCTGGGCCTCGGTTCCACGCGTCCAAGTGTGCATGTCAGAGTGAACAACTCCAGGTCCCCTGCAGCTGGGGTCTGCGTGCTGGAACCGAGGTCCTGAGTGAAGGGACGGAGGGGCCGACCAGGGCAGGGGTGGGGAGATGGGCTGGTGCAGCTAGAAGCCCATGGAAATCAGAGGGCTGAGAGCGAAACCCCCCAAAGCCTACAGGAGCTACCGAAGAACCAGGGGAGCCGAGGCCCAGCTGCCAGGACTCCGGGTCTGAGAGCCGAGCCCTAGGGACAGAAAGAGGACCCCTGGAGCCTGCCACCCCAGAGCCTGGCCCTGCCGGCAGCAACGCTCGCAGCAAGGGCAGCAGGTCATGGTCAGGAAAGGAGGGACGGGATGCTGGGGAGTGCGGGTGGCAGGGGACAACCGCGCAGCAGGAGAGCCCTGCCAGGGGCCGGGCTCCGGGGGGGAGAGCCCACACCGGGCTGGAGTCTGGGTTTTCTTCTGAAGGAACTGGGGAGCTATCTAAGGCTGTTGAGCAAAGCAGTGACATGGTCAGCATGAGCCAGGCTTTGCATCACGGTACACATTCTTCTCGGCGTTTGGCAAACCGATGGCACATTCCAGATGGCCCTTGGGTCTCCCACAAGTTCATACACCTTACCGCTCCTGGGCTAAGCCCCTGACCCCGCAGGTTCTGAGCCATGCAGGAGGCCTCCAGCAGCCAGGGTGAGCCAGAGGGCAGGCCCCCCAGCAAACGTCACTGTCACTGTGACTCCCGCTGAAGGAAGGGCAGGGTCGTCTATGCTCTGGGTGCCAGAGGCTCGCTCCTCCCTCCAGAGCCACGTGGAAGAGGCTCACTTGCCAGGGCCCTTCAGAGAGAGCCATGGGGACCTGGACCAAGGGGAGAGCGTCCTCCTACTGGGAGGGGACACTTGGCCAGGGTCAGGCCGATGAGGCTCCTGGGCCCGGCGCTGGGGCTCCCCCTCGGCGAACCCCGGCGGGAGGCTTCACCTCACCGCGGCAGTCTCCTGTCTGTGGCTGACAGTGACACCATCCACTCCGTGGGGCCCGGGCCTCCCCGCTCGTCGTCCCTTCACACCCACACCCCCGCCTGCTGGAACTCCCTGTTCCCCCCTGCGAAGACTTGGCAGGGACTGTCTGGAGCTGTCGTGGGTCCGTCTCTCTCCCTCCCCCTCATCTTACTCTCTTTCATCCTGTTCTTGTCCTCTCCTCCCCCACTGCCCTCCTTCCCTCCCGCCCTGCAGCAGGACAGACGGCCAGGGCCCTGCCTGTCAGTAGGGACAGTGGTCTCTGCTTATCAGACACAAAGAATGTTCGAGTGCATGCCGTTGGCCGCGGCCCCGACCCCTGGGCCAGAGCGCAGCAATTACACCTTGGTCTGAACACGCCTGCCTCGTCCGAATTCACGGAGAGGCCACCATCAGGCTGCTAAAGGGCGTGTGCGCGGGTGTGCTCATGCACTCGAGTGTGCGCATGTGTGTGCACACGCATGTGTGTGCACGCGCATGTGTGTGTGTGGGCGCACACGTTCACAACAGGAGTCCCTTTTTGTGGCAACTGCTAAGACCAGAGAGATAGATGTCTTTCTGATAACTGAAAAACCCAAAGGTATTTACATACTAAGACCCAAAAAAAAATGTTTTGCTGAATCCACATTCCTTCACCATGCAGTGATGTCTACCAAGCTGAAAAAAAAGATAGGCGTTGTTTTCTTTCTCCATTTGCCTAGGCACAAACACACCCACGACACCCACACACACACAATCTTGTCCACAAACACATGAATGCACACATATATACATTCTCTGTCCTGAGATGGCCCAGACCTGTGTTTGGAAAGGAACCCGAACGCGAGACAGCAGGCCGTGGCCTAGAAAGGCAGGACAGCCCCGCGGTCAGGGGCAAGGCTTAGGGCCAGGCTGCCTCGGAGCCCAGCCCTGCCCCGCCCTATTTGCTGTGTGCCCTTGGGCGGGCTACTTAACTTCCCTTGCCGCCAGCTTCCCCTCCTAAATGGTGAGCTGCATTGCTCTGTCTGACACAAAAACAGCCCCCAGCAAATGCCAACAGTGACCCTACTGAGCCACAGGACGCTAAATCCTCTTGCTGGCAGGGAGGATGGAAGACACATTGGTCCTGGCCCCTCCGGAAAATGGCCCTGGGTCTCCCGAGCCTTGTTCCAGGCGGGTCCATCCCAGTTCCTACTCCAGGTCAGGTATTTGGACTTTGAGGCTCTTTTCTACCAGGCACTACCCTGCTCCACAGCCGGAGAGCTCAAGGCCACCCACGGCGGCCTGGCCTACCCACACCCCACTGTGTAAGACCCGCTGCCAGGAGGAGCTCACGGGCCACGGCTTGTCTTGGGAGGCGATGGGGCAGCAGCCTTTCCAGATGGGACCTCGAGAAAACTGCTCAACCTCCCCGAGCCACAGTTCCCAGATTTGCAGTGTGGAGGGACCATCGTGCTGGCGTCCTAGGATGGACGCATGTCCATCTGTCTGTCAACACCTTCCAAAGCCAGGGCACAGCGCTGGCATGATAGTACCTCGGTTTTTATCTCCCACGGGGGAGGCCGTGGGTGTATGGGGAGAGGGGGTTTCTCTCTTCCCCGTGCCTTGTGCTGCCTGGACAGCCTGACTCCTGGGGACAGCCACTCTGGGACCCCTTCGCCCACATTCTCTCCCTCCTATTTCCCCTGAAGTATCCTCCATCGCATCCTCTGGACCAGGCTGCTGGCCCAGGCGCTCAAGGCAAGCACAGGCCAGACCCAGGGCTACGCCCTTCACTCAACTCAACGCTTTGGGATGTAACCAGGAGCCTGTGTCAAGAAGCTTGTGGTGTTTCCAACCCTACCTGGTGGCTTCCCCGTCACTGCTCCCGAGAGCAGGACCAGCAGTCCAGAAGCCCTGGGTTTGTGTGGTAAGGGGTGCCAAGCCCTCTAGAGTCTCCCCCAGCCTGCCTGGAAGGTTCTGGACATGCCCCACCCACCAAACACAGGAAGACAAATCCTGAGGTGACTTCACCACCCCCTACCCCCCGGTCTCACCCCACCGGCCGCACACATTATCGGATCTCCCAACAGCCTCGCCTCAGATCCCTCAGCACCTGGGCAGGGCTCCTACCAATGCCATTCACGGGCCTGTCACCGCCCTCCCGAGACCAGGGCTCAGCCCAGCCCCGACGTCACCTGCCCTGGGAACCTGGCAGACAGCCCACTTTGCTCCCCTAATTATTTTCCCTGGCTGCACGGGTGTGGCATGAGCTAGAGATTGAATCAGGACCGACAAGGGGCACAGACTGAGTCACAGGAGAGGTGGGACAGAGCGAGGAGGTGACCGTGGGTCCTGAGAGACTGGAAAGGAGCACCCCACAAACCAAGGAGGAGGCTGGGAGCGGGGAGGCCCGGGCATCCCTTGCCACCACTGGGTTTTGATGACCATCACAGGGACCCTTCACTCAGTGAGGAAAATCTGGCCCGGGAGGCCTCAAGGTTGCAGGAG
Organism: Ailurus styani; assembly: GCA_002007465.1. Classification (NCBI taxonomy): domain Eukaryota; kingdom Metazoa; phylum Chordata; class Mammalia; order Carnivora; family Ailuridae; genus Ailurus; species Ailurus styani. Next base: position 3,617,969 of record LNAC01000094.1, on the reverse strand, counting down.
GAGAACCATCAATTAGGAGGCCACGTGGCTCTGTTTGCACTGGGCACTTAGAGACCTTCCCTCCTCCCAACCCGTGGGCGCCATCAGAACCACGCCGGTCACTGCGTGCAGCCAACCTCATGTTCAATGTCACTGGCTCACACCTGGCCAACCCGTGCCCCCACCCAGTGAGAGCTGCCTGCCCCCAAGACCCCCAGCAGCCTCTGCACCCCCGAGAGTCTCCAACCTCTCAACCCTGTCCACATCGGGCTCAGACGCCCCAATCTACAACCCAGACGCTCTCACCCCAGCTCCACTGAACAGGGCATCCACGTGGAGGAAACGGCTGCCCAGAATCCCAAGTGGTGTCTCCATGCACTGCTTCACTCCCCGGCATTCCTGCCCCCGCCCATCCCCTGGGTTGTGCAGGGTGCAGATCTGCTGATCCACAGGGGACACCGCACACCAGACCCCTGGCTGCCTCCCCACCCCCAACCTCTCTCAAAGCCACACTCTGGGAGATGCACGCTCATTCACATTCACACACACACACACACACACACACACCATGGAGAGTGCGGCCCCCAAAGCTGGACACCCGGCCCTCCCTGCCAACCATGTTTGTGCTCACCGTGGGGGAGGGGAAGGGTAAGATCCTTCTGGAAAGGGATGGTCCCTGGCTCTATCAGGATGGGCTGTCCTGTTGGGAGAGGCACTGGGTCAGGAGCAGAGAGAGAACCCCTCGCTCAGAGCTCCTGATGCTGTCCCTTAGGCCACCAGCCCCCTCCAAAAGTCCCAATTGGCTGAACCCTTCCCTCAGCTCACACAGAGGCGGGCTGGACTCAGGGGATCAGAGACCGGTGCTAAGTCCAGGGTCTTGGCCAGGCCCCTGCATTCCACCCTCCATCCTCAAGACCGCTTCCACCCAAGATGCACTGGGTGCTCACAAGACCAAATCAGACTCCCTTCCCCCCACCCACACAAGCCTGTCTAGGGCAGGAGAGCAGGCCCAGGGCCTAAGGAGGGCCAGAAGTCTGCTGGGAACTGGAAAGAAAAGTACCCACCCATTCCAGCCACCAAACACACTGGGGCGAGCGGGCAGGCCAGGGCTGTCCCCACTCCCGTCAGCCTTCCCTGGGAAGTGAGCAGACAGCAGCACATCTGAGAATCTGACTGGGGGCCAACCTTCCCAGAACACCATCCCGAGCTTGGTCACTTCTGAACTCTCAGCAAAGACCGCTGGGCTGGCAGGCTCAGAGAGGAGGCCTCCTCCAGGTTTCCAGAGGGAGCCAATGCGCAGGTCTCTCTCCCATTCTAGAACTCAGCTCAGCTCACAACTCGTTTCGTCATGCCCCATGACTCCCTCTGTCTTCAACACCACACTCCCAGCTCACTGCCCAGTATTTCCCAGCTGAAGAGAACCTGTGGAGCCTTTCACTGATCCTGTGCTCTTACAGATGAGGACCTTAAGCCCATACAAGGGAAAACACTTTAATACTGCACAGCAGGGCCAGACCAGAACTTGCTGCCTACTCCTAGCCCCAGCCCTCCCGTCATAGCATATCCAGTGTTTGGGATAGTTCGGGAGACAAGGAAATGAAAGGAGGGTTGGGGTCTGGAGCAGTGCCTGACTGCCCAATCCCAAGACCCTCAGGCCTCATCACCATCCAACCTGTCAAATGAGCCCCCAGGACACAGCCACAGGCCCTTGAGGGCCTCTCTCACCCAGAAAGGGACAAGAACATGGCCAACAAGCCAACACAGCAGGTGCCTGGGAGTCAGACAGGGGACCCCATGACTAAGACACAATGCTTGCACACGGTCCATGGGATGTTTCCTGGGAGCCGGGCCTCACTTTCACCAGCATCACCAAGACCCATGGCCACAAAAATTGTCCTGGACCATAGTCCCAGGGTCTAGAAATCTTGACCCCACTCCAGTGCACCTGTCTGACCTTGTCAACAGCAGGGGGCCTTGACCCTGCCCAGCCCCCACTCCTAGCACCTGAGGCTACAGGCCTTCCTGGTCCGCAGCAGGCCTCCCATTAAAAGGTAACAGAGTGGGAGGAGTCAGGTTAGCAGTCAGAACTGGATTCCAAAGCTAATGGTACAGCTTACAAGCTGTGCAACCCAACCTTTCAGAGCCTGTTTCCCTTACCTGGAAATGGGGCCTAACATACCCTGCATTGGGAAGATTCAACATGTCAATGTATGTCAAGACGAGTGCCCGGCAGATGCTCAATGCTGGAGCTTCTGCTCCCCTCCCCCCACCCCCATGCCATCCCTCACCTTCCTGGGCATCACATGGGGGTGGCCTGGGCTCAGGAGCTGCTGGTGAGGAAAAGCCGGCACCCAGATGAGCCCCAGCCCCTCTCAGAGGGTCTGCTGCAACCCTGTCTTGCTGACAGGACAGTCCCAGCCTCTGGGCAGAGCTGAGCAGGAATTAGTACCTGCCTGGGCGAGAACGTGAGAGAAGGCCCAGACTCTAGGGGCCATGATAGGCAAAGCGTCAGGAGCCCCGGGAAAGGGTCAGGTCTGCTATTCCACGGGCTGACATGTCTCTGTCTCGGCCACAGCCACAGTCTGTGCTCCCTGGGCCCACACTGGGCCGACTGCAGACACGAGCTGTGCTCTCCAGCCTTGAAGTCTCCCCAGAGGGGAGGTGCTACATTTTACAGAAAATGCCCATTTTACAGATAAGGAAGCAGAGGCGAGCTGCTCAAGCTCACTCGTAAAACCCAAGTCTGCGGGCTTGTCCAGATCCCAAGCTCTCAATCCTTTTGCTCTCCTGCGTCCGGGGATCACATGCGTTACCTGGAGAGGCGGGTGGGGCTCCAGGGGAGCAAGATGCCTGCTCTCCGCCAGGCAGACAGCAGCGAGCTCCCCGCAAGCACCAGGTGCTGCATTCCTCGGAGCACAGCTCACGTAGGAGACCACCACCACCAGCCACCTCTGCGTGGAAACCACAGAACGGTTCCAGAAGAGGGAAAGTACATAAACAGCGTGAGTGTCACGGAACATAATTATTAAATGTTGTCATTTCAGAAGGAAATTAATTAGCAAGAGCTGTAGCTGTCTTGTGTCTGCTTAAGCAACGTGCATCTCAATTAAAATTTAATTGCCACAGTTTTGATCGCAGCAGGTTCAACGCCTGGAGATGGTGAGCGGGCTCGCATCTACAAGAAGCTTGAATGAGCGTGGCGCACAAGACCTGTCATGGAAGGGGAGGGGAGGTGGCGCGGGCGGGGAAGTGGGCAGGATGGCAGCTAGGCGCTACGGGCCACTGCCCACCAGGCCCTGCAAGGGACAGCATTTCGGGCACAGAGCCGGCGTGGACGGTGCTTCCTCCAGCTCCTAACTACACAGACCCAGCACCGGGAAAAGAGATCTTCGGCCTGGCATGCGCTCTCCTGGGAGCCCTGCCTGTGGGCAGTGGGCCGGGCCACAGAACAGGGTCTGGGGTGGAAAGGTCGCAAAGTAGCTGACAACGTGCATCCACTGGAGGAAGCAGAGGTTCAAGGCGAGGACTGCCAAATCCCATCCCTACAGGGCCATGCAGAGGAGCGGGCCAGGCCAGAGGCAGCAGGGAGCACTGGGGAGCACTGGTGCAGACCGGAGCACAGGCCCACTGCAGAAAGCAGGCAGCCGCCGCTCCCCTCTGGCTAGCGGCTCTTGCCACTCGAGGAGAAGGGCCAGGGTTCTAGACTCCCTAGAGAGCCAAGGATGGGGCATTTAATTTCCTGTGTACTGCATTTTAGAACACAGAGTAGGCCTCGCCTAAAGGTTATGGATATTTTACCATTCATCCAGGAATTCCTGTCAATACAAAATATCACAAAAGTTGTCATTTGAGAACGTAGCCTCTAACTGGGCACGGGATTTCATTTCAAGGGGATGAAGATGTTCTAAGATTAGATCGTGGTAATGGTTGTACAACTCTGTGAGTTGTACACTTGAAATGGGTGAATTTTATGGTATGTGAAATAACGCCAATAAAGCAGTTATTAAAAAATAATAAAGTCCTGTCTTTATCTCCAAGGCACTCAACGGTGGCCAGTCTCCACCCCCCGCCCAGCGATCTTTCACTCTTGTCTTTCAGACTCGTCCTGAGGGACCAGTACAGACTGGCTTGGGGTGAGGGGCAGACAGCAGCCCCCCACCCAACATCAACAGAGCTCACGATGCTCTTGGAAATCACCAGATCGTTACCGGGGGGCTGCTATGTCAGCTGAAAATCAGAATGCTTCTAGTGAAGGTGGGGGAGGGCAGGGCAGGAGGAGGCCAGGAAGGAAGGAAGGTGAGGCATCTCTGGTCGGAAGCCCAACCCCAGCAAGCCCCCAGTGGTCTTTCCATGCGTCTCTTCCTCCACGGAGGCAGAAGCCCTGCTTTGAGCCCCGAAACCCGACCTGCATCACAGCGGTTACAGCCCTGCACGCATGCGGTTCTGCTGCTGTGGCCGCTGCGCCACACACCACCCCCCAGGCCAACTGTGCGCTACGTGAAGGCAAGGTGCTGTGCGTGGTGTTCATCACCTCTCTTCTGTGCCAACGGACACACCGCCTGGCACAGAGAGCAGCCTGTGCCAGGGGCAAGTGTGGCGGCAGACAGCAGCGGGGGGCTAGCGCAGCACCCGGAAGCAGGAGACAGGAATGGGCCAGGGTGTCGGGCTGAGCAGCCTGGCTGAGCCACGCCAACTTTCCTACCTGAAAACCAGCACCCTGCCCCAGTGGCCCGAGTTGCCGTGACAGGGCGTGGGATGTGGCAGGTAACACACAGGACTCTCCCCTACCCCAGCTGCAGGCCCTGCCTTTCCTTTCCAAGAAAGCACAGTCTCAGGCCACATGGGTGGCTCAGCTGGTTGAGCACCTGCCTCTTGATTTCAGCTCAGATCACGTACTGGGTATGGAGCTGGCCTGAGATTCTCTCTGTCCCTCTGCCTCTGCCCCTCCTCCCCCATGCACGCGCGATCTCTCTTTCTCCCTCCCTCTATCTCTCCCTCCCTCCCTCTCTCTCTCTCTCACTCAAAAAGAGCTCCAGGCACACCAATATTCTTTATTTTTTCCTTAAAGATTTTACATACTTACTTGACAGAGAAAGAGAGCACAAGCAGGGGGAGCAGCCAAAGGAGAGGGAGAAGCTGACTCCCCACCGAGCAGGGAGCCCGATGCGGGGCTCGATCCCGGGACCTCAGAATCATGACTACCCAGGTGCCCGGCACACCAATATTCTTACCCTGTAACTGACTCTACAGAGAAACACTCTAATACCATCTCTCACCTTTTCCCCAAAACTACCTTTAAAAACTTCATTCAGGGGGCACCTGGCTGGCTCAGTCATTAGAATGTGTGGCTCTGGATCTTGGGGCTGTAAGTTTGAGCCCCACGTTGGGAAGAGAGATTACTTAAAAATAAAATCTTTAAGGGTGCCTGGGTGGCCTTGGTTAGGCATGTGACTCTTGGTTTTGGCTCAGGTCATAATCTCACAGTCGTGAGATTGAGCCCCGAGTCGGGCTCTGTGCTGGGTGTAGAGCCTGCTTAAGATTCTCTCTCTCCCTCTCCTTCTGCCCCTCCCAACTTCCTCCACACGCTCACAGGCATGCTCTCTCTCTCTCTCTGACAAAAAGTAAAATAATATTTAAAAAAAATCTTGGGCGCCTGGGTGGCTCAGTGGGTTAAAGCCTCTGCTTTCGGCTCAGGTCATGATCTCAGGGTCCTGGGATCGAGGCCCGCATCGGGCTCCCTGCTCAGCGGGGAGCCTGCTTCCTCCTCTCTCTCTGCCTGCCTCTCTGCCTACTTGTAATCTCTCTCTGTCAAATAAATAAATAAATAAAAATCTTAAAAAAAAAAAATCTTAACAACAACAACAACAAAACTCTATTCAGGCCAAAACAACACTTCCACTCTGACCCACTTGTTCCACTTCGAATAATCTACCCCACAGAGGGACCTCAACAGCTGTTACCTACAAAGTTGTTTGTCACTGGAAAATCCAGAACACCAAAATAGTGAAAACAACTCCAAATGGCCCCAAAGAAACGCTGGTTAAGTAATCACAGCATGTGCAAACGGTGGAACATTAGTCACAGAAAATAATATTTACAGACTTATTTAATACCACAGGAAGGGTTTACGTTAAAATACCAAGTGATACAATCCAGGATGCAAGCTGGCAAAGGCAAGGAGGAATCTTCAGCGGGGTGACACACTGGAGGAGGGGTCCTAGAAGGAATGCACCTGTCACCACTGGACGCTGAATAATGGCACCATCGAGGGATGGTTTTCTTCATTTACTCTCTCCAGAGTAAAAGTTCTCCAGAATTTTCCACATGATCATGTGGAGCGTTTGTTTATAATTATTTTGTTTATAATATATAATTTTTTAAAGATTTATTTTGGGGGGAGAGCATGCGCACTTGAGTTGCAGGGGGAGGGGGGCACAGGGAGGGAATCTTCAAGCAGACTCCCCTCTGAGCGTGGAGCCCGACACAGGGCTCAATCTCAGGACCCTGAGATCATGACCTGAGCTGAAATGGAGAGTCATACATTCAGTGATTGAGCCACCCAGGCGCCCCAGTTTGTTTATAATTTTTAAAAATATACTCTACACCATTTGTCCACAGCATTAGGTATTACTCTCTCCTCCCCAGCACACACCAGCTATCAGGAACCCAGAACTGGGAACCTCGGACCCTGTGGCTGGGCCTTGGGGGGCTCAGCACAGCTCCTTCCTACAGCTCAGCCTGGAACTGGCCACTCTGGGTGTTCTTGGAGACCCAGAATGAAATGCTGCCAATAAAATACTCACTCTGCCATTTACTGAGTGCATGCCAGGTACTAGGCACCACACCAGGCCCTGGGGTTAACAAAATTAATGTGGTCTGTACCTTCAGAAGGCTTTGTTTAGTAGGAGCAAAAATCAAGGAGACCAGTAATTAATTGCAGAATAGGACCTGAGTGTCTGGGAGCTGGGGAAGGAATGGGGAAGAGAAGGGAGAGCTCCCAGAGGAAGGAAGGCTTGGGTGTTATGAAAAAATGTGAACATTGGGGGTCTGGGTGGCTCAGTCGGTTGATTCCTGATTTCGGCTCAGGTCATGATCTCAGGGTTGTGAGATTAAGTCCCGGGTCGGGCTCTGTGTGGAGCATGGAGCCTGCTTGGGATTCTGTCTTTCACTCTTCCTTTGTTCCCCTCCCCCTGCTTGTATGCTTGCTCTCACTCTCTCTCTCTCTCCGTCTCTCAAAAAAAAAAAAAAACTGAATATTATCCTGTACTAAGGTTTGCACAAGACCAACATCATCAATCCCTTCCTGATCCATGACAGACATTACCAATCGATCATAGCACTTTCTCCAGTAGCCCTTGGGATCCTTCTCATACAAGACATCAGACAGCCTCTCCCTATCTAACTGCCTGGCACGGAACAGAACCCCACTCTCCGCCTGTGTGCGTGGGCCATTCAGAGCCTACGCAAGGAGATGGCACGACCCCATGTGACACGAATCACTCTGGAAACAAGGGTGGCTGGGCTGCAGGGAAACCAGGCAGGAGACAGGTATACAAATCCAAACACTGGAAGCATAAATTACAAGTGTGCAGTCCACAAGCAAGGTGGGGGCTCTCCTTGGGGAGAAGGCAGGGACAGAGGAGAGCAGGGCCACTCCTATGCCAGCTCCCTCCCTCCTTCTAACTCTGAGGAGGCCGGCCCAGCAAACCCTGCAGCCCCTCCGGAAGGAAGGAAACTCAGGCACGTGGCAGAGCAGCTGAAAGCACAGAAGGTTTGCATCAGGCAGTTCACCATTCGGATGGGCAGGAGACCTCCAGGACAGCCCCGGGCACCTGCCCAAAGCCTCCTAGCCTCGCAGCGAGAGGCCACCGTCTGATGGCACACATCTTATCTTCTCAGGATACTGCAGACGTCTTGGGGAAAAGACAAAGGGCCCCTGGAAACCACCAAGCATCACCTGGTCATTTTAAAAAGGTAGAAGCCCAGCATCGGAAATCTGAGGCCAGTTGCCCGAGGCCCCATAGCTGGAAAGAGGCAAAGCCAGAGTCCGCCCCAAGTGCATTGCTGTCTCATGGCAGATCCTGAACACAGGAGGTGCCTACACTGAATATTCACGCCAAGGGACGCAGGGAGGGGCAGTGCAGGACCCGACACGCTGCCAGAGCTTTGGACCCAGGGCTGCTGGCCACCATCCTCTGCACCAGCCCGCCTTCTCATTCTGAGCATACAGGGACAGGCTTAAGAGCCGACGGAGCCAAGGCTCACGCAGAGCCCATCAGTGGTGCCCCAGTCAGGATCAGACAGCTGCCCTTTCGTGTTCACTCAGCCATGGTTTCCAAAAGACTCTGATTCGCTGCCACGGAGCCACGTGTGACTGGGCGACAGGGGGATTCCTGGTGGGCTCTGGGCCTGGGCCAGCAGGACGGGGATGGATGTCATAACCAGCGTCTGGGCTCCAAAAATTAACTCAGACTCAGCAGGTGGGAGTCTGAGGGGGCGTGGACCATGTGGTGGGCTTGCAGAGGAGGCCTTTCCATCTAGTCCCCGCAGCTCATCAGGCAGGTGGAGCTGGCCAGCGCGTGTGGCTGAGTCCGTTTTTAGCACCACGACTATGCCGGCTGGGTGCCCGGTACCCTGCTGAGCACGTCCCTTGGGTGGCCTTTCTGGACCCACACCACCCTCTGAGGGCTCCCAGCCCTGTTTTTGAAATGAGAAACCGAGGACCCCAGGGGCTCACTGCCTTGGCCAAGACCACAGAGCCGGGGAGGGGCAGACCCGAATTCGCACCCAGGTGCCACCTCCTATCATTCCGATCTCAAACCACCAGCCCACCAGAGAGCAGGCAGCACGTGGCCATCCTCCAGCACGGACATCCCCAACACAGACCCCTTCCCGTGTCCCCCAGTCACTCCTGAGTTCTTTTATATCTGCACTGGGCACCCAGCCAGGCCCACACAAGGGCTGCTCCCCATCCTCCATGTGCTGTGGTCCAGCTGGGAAGACAGGAAACCATCACCAACACTGGAGCTGGGCCCAGGGGAACCCAAAGTGGGGAGTGGGGGCGATGGCAGGATGGTGAGGGGCAGAGAGATATTCCAGCAAGACGAGCCGGCCAGGCAAAGGCCTGGAGAGGAGGAGGCTGGGAGCAGCAGGTGGCCAACTAGAACTTCATCAGCAAGCAGAAGATGCGAGTGTTGGGGGTGCAGTGGGAGCAGGGAAGCTGAGGCTGGAGAGCCTCATACGGGGCCACAAAGTAGCACACCTCCAGGGGGCGCCAAACGAGTCTATGTGAATTTGGCTCCAACCAGAATCCACAATGAATGGTGCCTGACATCCAGCCACCAGGGGCTGCGGCCTGAGGAGTAGCGCCTGCTTGAGCTGGAAAGGCTTCATGAAAGGTTTTTACCCTCCACTTCAAGGTCCCAGGGCCCCAGGGACTCATGGACCCCAGCCACGCTCCTTCTGTCAGTCAGGCCCCAAGAAGGATCAAATATCAAAGGCCACGCTCTCAAGGCTTCCAGCCAAGTCCTGAGCACCTCACCCTCCGAGGTTTCTTAGACCCACCACCGCCAGGCACCCTGACCATGCCGGTTTGGAATCCGTGTGCTCAGGACAGCCCCCTCCCTCTGCGGGGCCAAAGTCAACGGGCAGGAAGTGCAGACACCCACCTGTCAGGCAGCCCCTGTCCAGCCACGTGCACTTTCTAAAGGCTGTGCGTTTGCATGTGCACGTGTGCACACATACAGTGTGGATGGGCAAACTTCCACACACTCTCACGTACTCCAAACCCATGCACAATCAGACACGCTCCCCAACAGGCAGAACCATACCCTCGAAACACGTGCGCAGTCAGAAGTGTACTCACACACCAACGCGTGTCTATAGGAGCACACCTAACAGACACACCTCTACCTTCACAAATACGCAGTCACATAAAACACACACGCACACACACACACACAGAGGCTTTCACCCAGCATCACACCGTGCACGTGCTTGACACAGGTGGACAGGTCCCCAAGCTTGCCTTCCAGAACTCAGCAAAATCGTTTCCTAGAAGGTGAGCTCCAGAGCTCAGAGTCCACTCGGAAAACTTGCCTCAGCAGCAGCAGACCCTGGTGTTACCCCGGAGCCACCCGAGAAGGGTTCAAAGGATCCCCCAGCAGCTGGAGGGCTGGGCCAGGTCTCTAGGGCCTGGAGGGAGCTTGGTACGGAGACGACTGCCCGGAGAAGGAGCTAAATGCACAGGGCCCTGAGGTTCTGGGGGGTACCCCAGGCCCCGGGCAGCCAAGGAATCCTGGAATTTTCTGCTCTGCAGCAGAGAGAACCCACTGGACTCAGGCAGCCCTGGCTGCCCGGCGTTGGCCTCGGGCTCGCCTACAAGCAAGGGCAATGCTTGCTTGTACCCACGTTACTGAGGAAGCCCGCAGTGCCAAACAAACGTCCAAAGGCCCAAGAGTGTCTCCTGATTTTCCTTCCTTCCTCCATTCTGGATCCATCCGTTCAGTGAATCGACCCTGCTGGTGGGGGCCAGCGCCAGACACCAGGCTGCGTGCCAAGGGGGTTCTCCAAAGCCAGAGTGGATGCTGGGGGCAGGCAGTCGCCCCTGGGGGAGGGAAGAGCCGCTTCCTGTCACCAAGCGTGGTGCTGTTGGAACACTTCCCAGTGAGGACTTCGTTACATCTCCTCACTGAGAAGCCACAGGAATAAGGCCCGCCAGCCTAGGAGAAGCCCTCCAATTTCCGGATTGAATGAAGAGCCGGGAGAATGGAAGACAACTGCTTAGCTCCCCAGTATATTGGCCATATGTCAAATGTTCTGGTCACCTTTCCAGAGAGCCCTGCCTCCTCCCCAGGCCCGCCCCACTTGCAGGCAAGGGTGCCAACATCCCTGGGTGAGTCGCAGCCACCAAGCATCAGGCCCTCTGATGTGTCCAATCTGGGCCCAGCCCTTCCTAGATACCCCTCCCCTCATGCCTCCCAAGGCCCACGTGACCACCTCCTTGTCCAGATGAAGAGCAGAGGCGGCGAGTAGAGAAGCCCTTGAGGTCGCGCAGCTTGCCAGGCAGGAGCCAGGGCTGTGGCCAGGTAGTGGAGGCTGGGCCCAGGTGGGGTGACCTGGGCCGGGAGGGGCCACCGGCTGGGGGTACTGGAGAGAAGGCCAGCAGGGGGAGGGGGAGGGGGCCATGGGGAAGGTGGGGAGAAGCCCTCGGGGCTCCTGCACCCCCATGCCAATTTGGTGAGGGTATTAAAAAGTTTCTTTTCAATTACTTCTTTCTTGAAAATTACTAAGAGCGTGCTGATGGAGATATGACTTAATTTCCCAGTTGATTTGGAAATGAGGAGACCCATAATTGTTTGACCCCCTCACCAGCAGCAGACGGGGAGGGGGGCTGGCTCCGTAGGGGCCGACCGAGGATAAAAACATCCCCGCTGAACGTGCAGGGCCCCTGGCAGCAGAGGGTAGTGGTGCGCAGGCCGACACAGCCCCCCTCTGTACCCCATGCCCTGCTCAGAGAACCCGAGGACGTGGCCTCATGCTCTGCTCGAACTTGGGTAAGCTCTGACCCACGCACCTCGGCCACCTCCTCAGAGGCCCAGGCTGAGCCTCTCAGAAGGAGGAAGTCTGCTCCCAAGCAGCCAGACCTAGCCGCCCAGCCAAGGAAGCAGCTCCCACAGAGCCCCGGTCCAATGCCTGAAGGTGGCAAGCCCAGTGCCCCTGGCAAAGTAAAGAAAAGGTGCTCCGCCCTTAGCTAGAGCTTGCTGGATGTCTGTCAGGCCTTCCACCAGTTCTGCATCTTATCCTTGCAGAACCTCCCACAGAGGGCAGGCTGACACCCACTGGACAGGTGAGGAGAAGTGAACGCCAGCCGCCCGAGTTCCTAGGCGTGAGCCCTCCGTCTGACGTTCTTCCCACCCTGGCCTCCCTCCATCGCCACTAAATTCTCATGGCCGGTTGAACACAAAACCTGTCTTCAGTTAGGGACACCTTGAAAGAAGCCCCACACAGCAAGTTCCCATGAGTAAAGCCTTTCCTAGAACCAGCCCCAGAAATGTCCCTGGAACTTTCTAGAATCTATCCATATAATATAATGATGATGGTCATGGGTTCTACGTTTGCCAACCCCATCGTGCCCTGTTACCCGAGAGACTCATAAAAATCACTCTGTAGGTGGGCACCATCATAGCCCCATTTTACAGTTGAGGACACTGAGGAACAAAGGTCTTTAAGAGCCTTAGATCCCACCAGGCCACGGTGAGAATAAAGACACTCCTCCCCAACCTCATCGCCTACCTGGCTTTCTCAGACTTAGGATGAATCTAGAACTGCACACCCCAAGGGGCTGGGACTTTCTCTCCCACTGCTGAGGTGGAGTCCCTCCTGGCCATTGTCTTTTCTTCTTGGCTGAGGGCAGGTCCCCTGCCCTCCTACCCCAGGGCTCCTCCCTGAATCCTCTCTGGACTGGCTGGGAGGGCAGGACCCACACTCCTCCCCAGGTGAGGAGCCTGAGCTCTGGGGCCACGGGGCGTGAGGGCCTTCCCATCCCCATCGTGTGGGCCTGTGTTCCCCACGGAAGGGCAGGCCCAGGGTGGGGGCGGGAAGTGACGTCCGCCTGCTGCGTTTCCTGGAGCGACTGCTGTGTCCACAGCTGGACTGAAGGCTGGAGGGTCAGGGAGGGTCAGCCGGCTCCAGACGTGCCGAGGCACAGCAGGAATAACTCATCACAGCCCCAGCCTTGCTGGCGTGACCCTGTGACCCTCTGCGCCGTGATGTAAGGAAACACCGACCCGCCACGCGAGAGAGGAGCTGGGCAGGAGACCCAGACATCCCCGAGACCTTGTCCACAGAGGCACTTTTGTTTGGAAAACAGGCGTTATCACTGTGACAAATGCTGTCTGGATTCCAGGAGTCTTTTTCCTACTGCTGTTTAAATTCCCGATTCTCTCTCCCATCCACATGTCCTATCTCAGGCCCGGGTCTCTCAGGCCCATGCTGATGGGCACAAGCCGAAAGGGAACCAGGCGGTAAAGTTCAAAAACAAAGGGGACACTGGCCTCAAAGACACCTGATGAACTCGGTCTCACCTCCACACTGACCTAAATGGAGCCGGAGCTTTGCTGGACCCGCAGGACCCCTGTCGTCCTACAGAATCTCCCGTTTTCCCAGACCCTGTTCCCCAGACAAGTCCTGCCGGCTCCTAATGGCGGGAAGACAGCTCTGAGTTTTCACAGGCAGCACGGGTAAGGGGCAAGGCTCAGACCCACCCCTCCCTGCCCTGATGGGTCCTCCCGGCCTCCTGCCCAGCCAGCCCTGTGCACTGCCCCAGGCCCCAAGGCCATCCCAGGCCCTCTCCCTCGAAGCCTCACTCTTCCCTCCATCCCACGTTCACTTCTCTCCCTCTGCTGGTTCCCATGACTGCCTTGGCCCAGCTGCCACAATTGGCTTCTGCAGCCAACACTCCCTTAACCACTCATTTGTTCGTTCACATTTACAATGCACCTACTGCGTGCCTGGTGCCAATGCTCAGGGCACAGTGGATACACCACACTGACCCAGCCCTCCAGGTGCTCCCAGAACACTGAGGGAGGCCGAAAAGCAACAAGGAAAATGGTGGGAATGCAAAAAATGATGATGCAGCAGTGGAAAGCAGCACGGGGCACGTTGGAAGCCCGGGGCACTTGCTGAGCTTGGAGAGTGAGATCAGGAAAGACTTCCTGGAGGACGTAACACCTGAGATGGATGAGCACTGAATTGAGCTAGGAGGCAGGGGCTCAAATCTTCCCTGTCCTGTCTCCTCTGCTTCCTGCTGCCCCAATCAGCCCTCCACTCCCAGCCCCAACTCCCAGGACCACTGGCTGCTGCTACCAAGTCCAGAAGGTGTGACGTTATTGTCCTGCCTCAAGAAATCCGCAGGCTGCTGGAGGACTAGACCCAAAGGCTAACCCTCCAAGCAGGGAAGAGGGAAAGGCTGGCAAGTGACAGAGACAGGGAAAAGGGAGGGGCAACCCACCCTTATGCTCTCCCTTCACTTGCCCCTCAGTCACGCTGGGTCCAAGAAGACGTGTGGCCCCACACAGACCACAGCCAGAGAGCAAGCCTGGCCCACCCCAGGCTGCAGGCCCTGGCATCTGCAAGAGGCTCTGTGGTGGCCTCACAGATTACCTGGGACAGGGAAATACACAGGCGGGCAGGTGCTACAGGAGCCTGCCTAGGCTATCAGGGAAGGCTTCCTGGAGGATGCAACATTGATGCTGAGGAGCTCCTCCAAGCATGAGAAGCCTTGACCGGTAGGAACACGGGGTATTGTAAGCATAGAGAAGTGTGCAGTACTACTGGCACATTAGAGAAAACTCCATTTTTATCTCCATGAGGACCCCATGCTACTGAATTGCCAAGCCCTACTACAGCACATGAAACCTGCAAATTCTGAAGCATTCCTTTTTTTTTTTTTTAAGATTTACTTATTTATTTGAAAGAGAGAGGGAGAGCATGCATGGGAGGGTGGGGAAGAGGGAGAATCTTCCAGTAGACTCCCTGCTGAGTGGGGAGCCCAACATAGGGCTCCATCTCATCACCCCGAGATTGCGACCCAAGCCGAAATCCAGAGTCGGGCCACTTAACAGACTGAGTCACCCAGGCATCCCAATTCTGAAGCTTTCTAAAGGCACAATGTTCATGCCCCTCTACACACCCCAAAACCTCCTCCCAGCCATTGGGACTGGCCTCACTCAAAGGCTAAAGGCCATGAGGCACGACAGGTCAAGGCCTCGCATGAAAGGACCACCCCCAAAGTCAGCAATGGGCTATGGCAAGAAAAAAGGTACAAGCCACACTGAGGTCACCTTCCACCTTCTCCAGCAGCATCCAGGACCAGGTTTGGGGTATGTATGGGGACTTGAGCCCGAGGACACCTGGGAGAGGCCCAGTGGTCCCAGGCTAGGATGTCTGGAGAGAGAGCGGGATGGGAGATCGGAGCGCTGAGTCCCAAGGGCACGAGGGAGGTTCAAGGATTAAGACACGGGCCTTGCAGCAGGCAGGAACCAAGTACCTGGAAGCCAGGCACTGCTCACTACACAGGGGATGGGGGAAGCTTACCTACTACCACCGGGCTTCTGCTGTGTGAACAGATGAATAAACGTTACAGCTCTTCATTTCCCCAACAGACACAAAAACAGAAAAACTAGAGCTAACTTTGAAGCCTTTTATGGGAGAAACAGCTAAACGTTCTTAGAGAAACAATGGCTCCACACTCCGTGAGTTTGAAAAAAAGCTGGGTCCACAGTAACTGAGTTTCTTGCCTGCAGGACTTGCCAGAACCTTCGAAATAACATCTCGTGCTTTGAAGAACTCAGAAAGCCACGAAGTGGCTTCTCGCTTGCTCCCCTGGGCCCTGGCCCTCTCTGCCTGCAGCAGCTTGTACAAAGGGGAGCTGCAGGAAGCGAACTCTGGGGAACATTTCTGCCTTTCTCCCTCTGACCACAGCGGGCAGGATGTCTGGCTGTGATCCAGCCCCTCACTCCCACTCGGGGTGGGGGTACATCGTGAAGAGGTTAACCTAGAAGCATCAGTTCTTAAAAACATTTAAACACTCCCATAAACAGCGGCAGTGTATCTGGCGCTGTTAGCCACCTGCTGGGGACACATCCAACAATCTTGCCAAGAAGCGTGCTCTGGACAACCTGGGAGGGGCATCCTACCCTGGCTCTCCTCTGGCCAGTCTCCGGTGCCTGGGATGCCCCCTCCCCAGCACGTCCTTGGGTGGCCCTGGGGACGGCGTCTGCCAAAAACCGGGTTCACTGCTGCCCTCAGCCAAAGCTCTGCCCAGCCTGCCCGACACCAAAGCTCGGCCCCACGGGCCACACAGCAGCTCTGGCACCTCGTCTGCCCCCCTGTCTGGGCCCAGGGCCATAGGGGCACAGAGGCTGTGCTCCCCGAAGCTCCAATGACAGTGGGTACACCCAAGTGACTTCCGTCCAGCACAGAACATCCAGGAAACAGGGAGGGCCCATGTCATCAGTGTGGCTTTTCCTAGGATCCAGTAGGAAAGTGCATGGGGCCAGGTGTCCTCACGGCACAGGGAGATTATCTCCCAGGACAAGGGGGCACTGGCTTGCAAAGTCCTGGCCAGACGGCCGGCTTGGAAACACATAAAAGGCCCTCTTGTTGACAGAACCCGCTCCTACAGTAGAACCTGCCCCCAAACCTTTTAAAATGATTTTGGATTTTGGCCCCAACTTGCTCTTCACGGCCCCACTGCACAGACACGTTGCTGACATGCCAAACCCATGCTCTGCTCCTTTAGCAAAGGCGGTCCCGAAAGTCCATGAGAGCCTCCTCTGAGGGACAAGATGGCACACGCCGGGCCCGGCCCACAGAGCGTGGCTCCTTGTCATTCTGCCCAGAAGGCTGTAATTAGAAGGCAGTCCCCTCCGTCTGCGGGGGTTCCACACTGGCCCCTCCCCGCGCTTTCCTGCAGAGCTCTCCCCGGGGGCGCAACGGTGGCAAGACCCCTGAGCGCCCACTGGCTGCGGGGCCTTGCTGCTCAGGGCAACCGCCCACGGCCTTCATAAACTACATCCGCACCAACAGATAGTTCCTTTAACTCCCCTCACACTTGACCAGCAGCCCAGGCACGGCGGGTCCTCCCAGGCCTTCAAGTTCCCTCAACCCCACAAACATGTCCTCCCGCCTACCCGCCCTCTCTTCCTTCAGCATCCGTTGATGATGGCCAATGGATGCCAGCTGGTCTGCCAAGTGAAGCAGACACAGAGATCTGAGATCCAGTCAGTCGATCAAAATAGTGACAATAGCCAAAGAAGGGTCTGGTGGGGGAGAGGGTGGGGGGCACAGGGAAGGTGTGGCCACCTGCCCTATGATGAGGTGGGGATTGGGGGTACATTCATGGAACCCAAGGCCAGTCCAGTTGGAGCAATAGGTTGGTGCCAGTGGCTTCTCAGCAGGCCTTCCCCTTTAGTGGAGAGACAGGGCAAAGGAGGGAGCTGGGAGCCCTGGGTCTGGTGCAGAGTTTGACAAGCCAGGGGCCCGCAGCAGCCCCTCACAGGGAAGCTTCTGTGTCCATCTCAGAGCGAGGCCTGTGCCCCCTCCAGCACAGCCTGACCCTTGACATCCTGAGGGTCTGTTCATGTGCCCCTCTTCCCCCACCACAGGGCTCTGTGAGGGCAACAACAAGGTCTTATTCGATGTCATGGTCCCAAAGCCCAGCACAGTGCTGGCTCCCAGTGGTGCTCAATCAATGCTAAATGGATGGATGGACAGATGGGCAGATGGATAGAGATAAAGAAAGGAGGAAAAGAGAAGGATGGAGGGACAGTGGCTGAGTCACTCACGGATGAGAACATGCTCCTCGCTGTAAGCTGCTGAGACAGCTGCTTTCCTGAGACCCTCCCGTGATTCTTTACCCACTCCCTGCTTGTGGTTCTCCTCGCCCCCGTCTCTGGCACTCAGCCGAGACCGTGGTGAGGGGGAAAGAGCCAACCTCTGGCACCAGCAGGCCTGGGTTCAAATCCCAGCTAATGCCTTTACCGCTGTGTGGCCTCAGGCAGGCTCCTCTAGACAGTGCACCTCCGATTCTTCATCTCTAGGATGTTCCCATCCACACGAGACCCCCCACCGCGAGCCGCTGCAATCATTCTGTGAGGAACACAGGTAAAGTCTCAGGAACCCTCTGTACCCTTGGACTGGCCAGCCTCCGGGCCATCCGCCCCCCAGGGCTGGACCCCTCCACACGGAGCAGCCTGACCCACACAATCTTCCTCAGAGGCCACAACTGCCACCAGCTTGGGTAACACGCTCTCAGCAGGGTTCCCAGTGCAGGGCTCAGGGTGCTGCCTCCAGCAACACATGGCACCAGAGTGACACGGGGGTGTCCTCATGCTCTGATTACCCGAGTCTCCGCCATCCACTATGCTGCAGATAAACAGCACTGGGGCCTGATTTACTCCGATGTTTGGCCTGATTTTCTAATTTGCTCCTTCAGGAGAGAGGAAACCAACCTCTTCCGGAGGCCGTGTTCTCTGGCCCAGGGAGGGTACCACAGAGTCCAGGCCGAGGTGGAGACTCTCCTGGCCGACAGGGGTGCCCCTTGCCGTCACTCCTTCGACTGAGTGCCCACCCCAAGCCACACACCAAGAAGGCTGCCCTGGGCACGAGACCCCACAGAGCCTTGGCGAGGACAGGGTATCCCTGGGAAGGCAGAGAGCTGACCCTCCTGTCCCTCTCAGGGCGGCCTTGCCCGGCATGGCCCTGGGCCAGCTCCTCCGCCTCCCTCACCTGCAGGGCCCCGTGCTGATGGTGATACACAGAGGTCAGGCACGCCACCAAGAGGGGTGATGGGTACCAGACCCACGGCGGTGACAGGAAAGACTTCAGACGTGGTCAGCGCTGCCTCTAAGGCTCCCTTCTATGCCCCAAGGATAAAGACGCAGAGACCTTGGTCCCTAAAAGCTCGAAGTTTTAGAAAAAAAATGTTAGAGTCAACTCAAGCTCCAGAACCAGAGGGATGAGGATCCCTGCCCAGACTTGGGGGCACCCCTCGCCCAACAGGTACGTGTCCCCTCTGATGGGGATGGAGCAAGATGCCCCCATGCGGCAGACATTGGGCTGAATGTGTTACCGAGACTGTCCTGAACCCGCCGGAGACCTTACTAATGGAGGCACCACCCCAAAGGCTCCCCAGCCAGCTTGGCCCCCGCATCATCATTCAGAAGGGGGCCAACAGCCATACAGGCTCTGGTGCACCCAGCACAGGTCAGCCCCAGGGAGGGACACGACCTCGGGGAGGGGAAGGCATGTGGCCCATAAGGAGTTTGTTGGTGACAACTGGGGAAAGGGGCGCAGGTAGGAAGATGGAAGAGCAGAGGAAGGAGTGGGCCCAGGGCTTGAGGGAAAGAGAGGAGGCAGTGTCCCTCTGCCTTCACCCCTCTGCTGGGTTCGTCCAGATGCAATCTCCTCTTGCCCAGACTGGAGCCCATGTGAGAAGGGGGAAGGAGGAGCCCAGACTGGAGCCACATGGGAGGAGAGCAGTGCCCGGGCTGGAGCAGCATGGCCAGAGACAAAGTGCTTCGTGTTGAGGACACCCTGGTCCAATGCCCCACTCCCAGAATCCAGGATCCCCCCAAACCCAAGGCTGCCTTCCCACCACCCCAGCCCAGCTGACAGTCTCTGTCCCCGGGTCAGTTCTCGAAGCTTCCTCACCTGGTGAAGTCTGTGACACAGGTGAGCTTTCTCCTTGGCGACCTGCGTCTCTCCCGCCACCCCAATCGCCTTCCCTTTGAAAACCAGTGGAATTGTACGCAGATCCAAACCAGCCATGAGGTGGGACCAAAATGGCCACAGAGAAGCTGAGGTGCAGCCCAGTCAGGACCGTCCCCCCCTCCTCCTCCCACCCCGCTCTCCCGGAGCAGAACAAGGCCAGTCTCGACAGACTTCCCAGCGCCCGTCAGATTGCACAACAGGGCATTCCGGGTCAGAAGTTCCCAGGACAGGATTTAGAGAAAAGTACGTCTAATGAAGAGGAACTGAAGGGCAGGGTTCCAGAAGGACCTGGAAACATTAGGGCAGTTTTGTTTTGGTCTTTTGAGAGGAGGCAAACAGAACTTCAGGGCATGAGAACAGAGCAGAAAGAGACAGGGTCGAGGTCTGAGAGCTGCCCAGAAGGAAAGATTGACTGCTGTGGTCCGAGAGCTGACCCAGGCAGGAGGTCGGAGGTCATCCCCGGCCCAGACAGGAGGCAGGCGGGTGCTGGTGGGGATCACAGGGACGAGTCACCTAGGAGCTCAGCTGATGACTGAAATGTGGTCACCTCCCCAGTATAACTTCAAGAGAAGCCTTCCCACACAAGTGCTGAAAGGGAGAAGTCTCCGGAATCTCCCAACACAACCTCCAGAAGCCACTCCAGGCCCTGGGGGAGGGGTCCCCCTCCATCTCCCAGTCCTGAAAAAGCTTTATCCTTTCTGGTCCCGGATATGGTCTGACTCTCAGGCACCCCTCAAAGGCGCGTCCTCTGGGAAGCCCCAGACCCTCTTCAGAGCCCCCTTCGGGGCCACTCTGCAGCTGGCATCCCAAAGATGGCCTAAACCCCAGGGCAAAGGGAGCCTCCAAGAATTTCTAGAGTTGGTAATGGACCCGGGAGGATCCAGAACATCCCCTTCACCTGACAGACGCAGCACCAGGCCCAGGGAGGGGGGGACCTTCCTCAAAGGTGTACAGCTAGCGTGTCTCACCCCCGCTTCAGACACTGACCCATCTCCGCCCAGAAAGGAATGCCACGGAAGAACATCGGAGAGCACTGAGGGGCAGCCCAAGGACGGAGTCCCCTAAGTTGTCCAAGGTCTGTCACCTGAGGGCACACGGGCTGGACTGTCCAGTTCTGTTGCTGCGCTTGCTGGCCAAGTGGCCTCACCAGCCAGCGGCACATCTGCTAGCCAAGAGGGAAACCTGCCGGGGGGTGGGGTACAGGAGAATCCCAAGGGCATGGGAAGGGCCCGGCCCCATCTCTGGGCCCCCTTTCTTCCCCCTTTCTCCTGAGGAGGAGGGGAAGCCAGCAGTAGCTCAGCCTCGGAGCAGGTCCTGTGTCCCGGGACAAGCCACTGCCACCAGGCACCCTCTGCCTCCCCTTATATATGACGGGAGGACCGGATTCTAAGTCCTGCTACCCTCACTATGCCTCTCCCTCTGGGGTGCTGGCACCACAGGGGGGCCACGGCCGGCCCGGCCCGGCCTTTGGACGGTAGGCTCCCCAGGGCCTGCCCATGGCCCTCTCCCCAGGCCAAGAAGGACAGAGGCGGCTCTCTGGGACTGCTGGTTGATTTATGGCCTCATCCGGCCCCCGTCCCCGAGGCTGTAGACCCAGCAAGTATTTTCCACTGCCACAGCTGAATGCAGACGGTAAAGGAGCCCTGGGCCTGGGCCTTGGGCCTCACGCCGGCTTCCCATTGCCTGAATACACAGGCAGGCCCAGGCCAAACATCTGTGCCTAGGAACCAGCACTCCATCGGAGGGGAGGGGGAGACAAAGCCCAGGGCCCTGCATCCAGGCCCGAGAGGCCCGGTCCGGGGGGAGCCAGGCCTCCCAGCCAGCGTGATTCACACCAGGCCCTTCCCACTTCCGTTTTCCCCTTTCTCCCCATGACAACATCTTGAACGAGTGCCTTTGCTGGCAAGCCCAAGCGCTCTGGGGTTTTCTGCCCTGACGCGGCTCCCACGCTCAGCTGTGCACACAGCCCTTGGACAGGCCGCTGAGGCTGTGTGTGGTGCGAGGAGTAACACACACACACACACACACACACACACACACGCACGTCCGGCCCACACAAATGTTCTCGGTGGCCACGCTGCCTCAGGGCAGTCCGGCCGGGAGGACCGGTGTGGTGTGCCCCTGCCTCTCTGAGCACCCGGCCACCCTCTGGACAAGCCAGACTCTCCCTGCAGATCGTGAGCCCAGGCAGGGTAAGGACTATCTGTGCAGCAGAATTCTCTACCCCACTGAGAATGGGAAAGGTCCTCGGAGGGAGAAAAATACAAACTAAGCTTTTTGCACCCAGCCAAGATGGAATCACATGGACTAGATTTAGGTTCTCACCCAAAACCACCAAACAACCAGACAAAACACTTGAAACAGGGATTTTTCAAGACACCGAACAGCAGGCAACAAAGGGATGGTGGTCCCTGAGAGTCAGAAACAAACGGGCTGGTGTGGCTGGAGGCAGGGCAGGGAGGTGAACCCAAGCAGGTCCTGGCAGATTCCCTGAACTGCTAAGACGGGGATGAAGTCCAGGGAGACGAGGGCAGGTAGAGTGTGTGTGACAGAATGCCAAGACGGGTGAGCCAAACAGAGAGAGAACGTCACAGATCTGCAGGGGTCCATCCAGGGAAACTGCAGAATACAGGGACATGCAGTTCCTTCCCCAGAGCCAGGGAAAGAACCAGTCAGGATGAGAGAGAACAGCACTGCAGCAACTGCAGGGCCATCGCCTGGGCCCACCAGCCAGACTGCAGAACCTCCAAAGTCAAGGGCATTGAGAAAAGAAGTCAGAGGTTGTTGCCACAACAGTGAGGAATAATTACCCTGGGCTCTGGTCCCATCTCACCAATCTTAACAGCAAGATGAAACCTTCCAAGGAAATCAGCCATGCCCCAGAGAAAGCTTGAGAATATTTATAGGAAAACAAAAATTTTCAACATGCCACAAGAGAAAATTTACAATATCCAGCATCCATCAAAGACTACCAGGCATGCCAAACAAAGCACGAAAAGACAACCCATAATAAGGAAAATAATCAATTAATCCAAACCGTGCCAAAGCAGACAGGGTTTTAGAATGTGTAGACTAGAATGCCTTAAGACAGTTATTATGACCATATGCCACATGTTCAAGAAGTCAAATGGAGGGGTGCCTTGGTGGCTCAGTCAGTTAGCTGTCTGTCTTTAGCTCAGGTCATGATCCCGGGATCCTGGGATCGAACCCCACATTGGACTTCCCTGCTCATTGGGAAGTCTGCTTCTCCCTCTCCCGCTATCTCTCCTCCCCCCTGCACTGCTCACGCTCTCTCTCTTTCTCAAATAAATAAATAAAATCTAAGGGGCGCTTAGGTGGCTCACTTGTTTAAGTGTCTGCCTTGTACTCAGGTCATGATCTCAGGGTCCTGGGATCAAGCCCCGCATCTGGCTCCTTGCTCAGCAGGGAGGCTGCTTCTCCCTCCCCTTCAGCTGTTTCCCCTCCTTGTGTTCTCTTGCTCTCACTGTCGAATAAATAAATAAATAAAATCTAAAAAAAAAAAAAAAAGTCAAGTGGAGACACCAAAGAAATTAAAAAAACAAAAAACAAAAAACAAAAAACAAAACACCTTATCAAACCTCCAGAGACATAAAAATACACTGCATGGGGTTAGTGCTGGATTAGCCACCCCAGAAAAAAGATCTGTGAACTTGAAGAAATGTCAGTAGAAACTAGCCAATATGAAAACCAGAGGGGAAAAAGGATTACAAAAGAAAAGGGCATGTGAGGGGTGCCTAGCTGGCTCAGTCAGTAGAAGAAGAAACTCTTGATAGCCCCATGTTTGGTATAGAGATTACTTAAAAGTAAAATCTTTAAAAAAGAAGAAAAGTTGAGGGATAACTTCAAGCTGCCTAATATATGTATAACTGGAGTTTCCAAAGGAGAGATGGGTAAGAAGAAATATTTGAAGAAATAATGGCTAAGAATGTTTGAAATGTAATGAAAACTACAAAAGTAAAATCTTAAAAACAGCCAGAACAAACAAGATTACCTGAGATCAAGAAAGTCATTTCACAATCACAAAGGAGTGAGTTCAAGAACATAGAACAAGCCTCAGTGTTTATGCATGTAACAACACAACTTCAAAATACATGAAGGGGCGCCTGGTGGGCTCAGTTGGTAGACTGTGCAACTCTTAATCTCAGGGTTGTAAGGCCAAGCAAGCCCCATGCAGGGCATGAAGATCACTTAAATTTATTTTTTTTAAAGATGTTATTGGTTTGCTTGATAGAGAATTAGACAGAGCAAGAAAGAGAGCACAAAGGTAGAGGGAGAAGCAGACTCCCCGCTTCGCAAAGAGCCTGACTCAGGGGTTGATTCCAGGACCCCTGAGATCATGACCTGAGCCAAAGGCAGATGCTTAACCAACTGAGCCACCCAGGTGCTCCAAGATCACTTAAAATTAAAAAAAAAAAAAATACACGGAGTAAAACCAGAAAGTACTGGTTTAACATCTGAAAGACCAATTGCTGGGATTCATCATATTCTCCTATCCAACATGGAGAACAAGACAAGCATGCCTGCTCTCACCACATGTTGTCTACACTGTCCTGTAGGCTCCATAACCAGGACACATAAGGCAGAATAAATAAATAAAAGGCATCTAGATTGCAAAGAAAAAAATAAAAGTATCTTCATTCTCAGATGTGATCATTTATGTACAAAATCAGATAGAATCTACAAAATAGGATACAAGAACAGGACACAAGAATCAATTAAATTTTGAAATGCTAGCAGATTGGAATTTTAAAATACCACTTGTAATAGCTTCAAAAAGCATAAAACAGCTCAGGATCTATCTGAAAAAGATGTAGAACACCTGTACATTAAAAGCTCTATGACGTTGCTAAAAGAATTTAAAGTAGACCTAAAAAATGGAGAGACATATACCCTGTTCGTGGTCAGATTACTCAACATTATTAGGATGTCAATTTTCTCCAAATCTATCTATATTCCTCATAATCTCAATCAAAATCTTAGAAGTAGGGCTTTTGGAAAAATTGCCAAGCTGATTCTAAAATTCATATAAAAAATGCAAAGGATCTAAAACAGCCAAAGCAACTTTTAAAAAAAGAACAAATTTGGAGGGCTAACACTACCTGGTCTCAAGACTTACTATTAAAGTCAATAATCAAGGAAGTATTGTGTTGGTGTTAACACAGACAAATAGATCAAAAGAATGAACTAGAAAGTCCAGAAACAGGCCCACGGGTATATGGGGAACATATATATTTTTTTATATATATTTTTTCAATAAAGGTGCAATGGCAACTTGGTGCAGAAAGAATAATCTTTTAGCAAATGGCCCCAAAACAATTAGATAGCTATTTGCAAATAAGTAAGTAAATAAATAACTTTGATCCATACTTTGTACTATATGCTGATATTAACATAATAACTCAGTATGTATCACAGACCTAAATGTAGAACCTAAAACTTTAACACTCCTAAAAAAGAAAACATAGGAGAAAAATCTTTGTGACTTCAGTTTAGGCAACGATCTCTCAGGCCCAAAAGCATGAGCTATAAAAAGAAAAACAGATGAAGTGAATTTCCTCAAAATTAAATTTTTATATTCTATAATAGACACTGTTAAGAGAGTGAAAAGATAAGCTACAGACTGGGGGAAAATATTTGCAAAGCATATAACTGGTAAAAGACTTGTATCCAGAATATATCAGGAACTCTCAAAACCAAATAATTAAAAAACAAACTAACCAAGCTTAAGGAAAAAAAGAAAAAAGAAAAAGGCAGGGGTAGAGCAAGAGTTGCTCAGACACAACACCAAACAATACATGCCAAAGGCAAAAAAGCACGCCAAAAGCAAACAATAACATTCATTAGGAAAATGCAAATTAAAACTACAATGATTAATTGAGTGATTCAATTAGCATGAAAGTAGCTATAATTCAAAAGATTAACCATTCCAAGCGTTGGCAAGGACATGACAGAACTGGGACTCTCCTATACTGCTAGTGGGAATATAAAATGGTACAATCCTCTTGGTTAAACAGTTTTACAGTTTCCTAAAAGGTCAAATATGTCAACCTCCTAACCCAGACACACCTACCCTATTGGCCAGTCATTCCACTTCTCGGTATTTCCCCGAGACAAGGACGCCTACACCCACACAGTGACTCTTACAGAAACATTCACAGCAGCCTATGTGTAATAGCCCCAAACTGGAAACAACCCAAATGTCCGTCAACAGGTGCCTGGACAGACAGACTGTGGTATATCCACATGATCGAATACTCCTCAGCATTAAAAGGGAATGGGCTACGGATAAACACACCAGGGAGGAATCTCGCGATAACTGTGCTGAGTGAAAGAAGCCAGATCAGGGGAAAAAAAAAAAAAAAGTACATATTGGGGAAAAAAAAGTACATACTGTTTGGTTCCCTTTAATTCTAGAAAATGCAAACTAATCTACAGGGACAGAAAGCAGAGTGGTGGTGGCCTAGGGAAGGTGAAGAGGCAGGGGAGACAGATTATGGAAGGACAGGAGGAAACTTCTGGGGATGATGGATATGTTCCCTATCTTGATCGTGGTGATGGCTGGCATGCATAAGACAAAACCGATCAAATTTCACATTTAAAAAAAAAACTCCACTGAGATGTGTTTTTTTCCACCAACAATCAGATTGAGAAAGATCAAAAGGGTTGATAACAACACTGTTGGCGTGGCTATGGGGAAACAGGCACTCTTATAGGTTGCTGATGGGAATATAAATCTCCATGGAAAGTGATCTGACAATATCTACCCATATTACCAAAAAAAAAAAAAAAATCCCATGCTTATGCCCAGAAATTTCATTTCTAGGAGGTTATCTACAAAGATAAGTTCATGTACGTGAAATGACATAAGGTTGTTCAATGCAACTCTGTTTATAGGGGCAAATGTCCATCAGTAGGGACTAGACCAAAAAAATGCAACTCTGATAGAACCAACCATATATGGTGTACCTCCCACGCATAAAGAATGAAGAAGCAGGGTGCCTGGCTGGCTCAGTGGGTTAAAGCTTCTGCCTTCGGCTCAGGTCATGATCTCAGGGTCCTGGGATCGAGGTCCACATCGGGCTCCCTGCTCAGCAGGGAGCCTGCTTCCTCCTCTCTCTCTGCCTGCCTCTGCCTGCTTGTGATCTCTCTCTCTGTGTCAAATAAAAATAAAATCTTTAAAAAAAAAATGAATGAAGAAGCAGCTCTTCATGGGCTCACATGGAACGGTAAGTGAAAAAGGCGGGTTATAATACAGGTTGCATACTATGCTTCCATTGGGGCATAAAAAGGAGAAAAGATTATCTATTCATTTTAATGCTACTTGCTTATTTCTGGAAGGATACACACAAAAACTAGCATCGGTGATTGGCCCTGGGAGGGTGGGCTACAGCAGTGCCAACAAGACTTTCTATATAAGTATATATAACCCTTTATGCCTTTTGAAATGGTTAAACATGTAAGTAAGTGACTATTTGCTAAATAAACAAGGATGCATAAAAATTACAGGTAAGTGAAAAATAAGTGAGGTCGATCTATATGGACAGATGTGGAAAGAACACCAAGACATATTGCTAGGTGAACACAAAGAAAGCAAGCTGCTGAACGAACGCTATTGGTAATATGATCTCATTTGGGTAAAAATGAAGTAATGACAATAAAATATTGGTCTATGTCGGTTGAGAAACGCTGAAAAACACATGCATACCCATGGTCGGTAGTTATCCCTAGGTAGGAGGATTTAGGGGGACTTCTCCCTCCACAGTATCCATTTCTGAATGTTTAAACTTTTTTATTTGTATCAAGTTTGTATCAGAGGGGGAAAAAAAACAAAAAAAAACAAGCTTCCTGGACTGCCCTCCCCTGGGGCAGTTACTTCTTTTTAACTACTTGTCTAGAAATATGAGTGGAGTTTAAACATGACCTCACCTTTGATAGGGAATTCTACCTCTGGAAATTTATCCAAAGAATGTGACCAGTTACGGTCAAAGATTTACATCTGCAGGAAAACATATACGTGAATGTGGTCATAATCAACAAAAGTAAATTACAAAACAATCTATGAGAGGTGATCCTGTGAGTGTAGAAAATACTCGTAAACATAAATAAAAAAGTCCCTAGAAGGGACTGAGGTGCTAAGGGGGTTCCCCACAAAGAGCATGGGGAATGTGGACCTCAGGTCTCTGTGACTTTTACTTCTTTTTAAATCTTTTTTCTTAACTAGTTTACAAATTATATGTGCTTGGTTTTTTGTTGTTGTTTTGTTTTGTTTTGTTTTGTTTTTTAAAGGAGTTAAGGAGCGCCTGCATGGCTCAGTTGGTTAAGCGACTGCCTTCCGCTCAGGTCATGATCTCAGAGTCCCAAGATCAAGTCCTGCATTGGGCTCCCAGTTCCATTGGGAATCTGCTTCTCCCTCTGAATTTCTCCCCTCTCACGCTCTCTCTCCCTCTCTCTCTTTCTCAAATAAATAAATAAAAATATTTCTAAATAAATAAATAGGAGTTAAGTACACTAATAATCTCAGAGCATTTATATATAAAGGTGTTTTTGAAGAATTGGTTATGATCGTGAAAAAAAACCTTCTAAATTAAGGGCTGATATGCCTGTCCCTTCCTCAGAGCCATGCCACTGCCATCTGGACAGTCCCCTTCTAGAGCCACGGTGCCAAACAGATGCCAAGCTGAGTTGTGTCAAAGACAGAGGGCCCACATTTGCCCATAACAAGGGGACAGAGACCAGCCCGGGAAAGAACGAGCCCAGGGAAAGCACTAACGGTCCTCCCTCAGAGAACTAGGGGTCACAGAAGGGACAACAAGTGGACAGACATCCTTTAGGAGCAGTCAGAGCAGGAGATGTAGCAGGTAGTCTGGAACAGATGCTGGGGCCGCCTTCCCAACTGTCCAGACTGCCACAGAGGGGTCTCCCAGGCAGAGGGGGTCTCTGCGAAGACACAGTCTGTGTCCTGTCCTCGTCCCAGAGGTTGTAGCAGAGCCCCCTTGGATAGGAAACCAACCCTAGGGTTGATGCTTGAGTTACTGGCTTCATGGATAGGAGAGAAGAGATATGCCAAGGACCAACAAGAAAGGCCTTTAAAATCCCTGTCAATGGATGGAGGATGGATGGATGGATGGATGGATAGATGGATGATTAATAATGGATGGATGGAAGATGGAGAATGAATTGAAGATGGATAGGTGGATGGATGGATGGATGAATGATGGATGCATGAATGGATAGGTGATGGAGAGAGGATGGATGGATGGATGGATGAGTGATGGAGGGAGGATGGATGGATGATGAATAATAGATAATAATGGATGGATGAATGGAAGATGGAGGATGGATTGAAGACAGAAGGATGGATGAATGGGTGGATGAATAGACTGACAGATGATGGAGGAGGCATGAATGGATGGGTGGTGGAGGAACGATGGATGGATGGATGGATGAGTGCATGAGGGAGAGAGGATAAATGGATGGATAATGGAGGGAGGATGGACAGATAATGGAGGAAGGATGGATGGATGAATGTAAGGAGGATGAATGGATGGATAGATAACCACTACTCCCTTAAAGCGCTGAAGTATTCCTGAGGATCACAATGAGGAATGTTCTGAAAACCGGATTCATCGCCTCTTCCTTTTTCCACCACCCATCAGGGTCACCAAGAGGTTACCCTGTAAGGGAAGTTATCTTCAGGGAGTAGGTCATAAATAGGCAAAGCTCTTGCCTACAGATGGGCAAAGGCTACTAGAAAGAGAAGAGGTATGTGCATATTTGCTGGGAATTCCCTCTTTCCACTTCTGTGCCTGGCCTCCCTGGCAGAACAAAAAAAGTGAAGAAACTGAGTCAGCCCAAACCCAAGAGATAATCACTTTGCTGCTCAATGTCCCATCCCCCCAAAGAACCTGGGATCCTGTGTGCTTATGCCTCATGACCTGAAGGTATCCTACTGGTAACAAGGGCCATCCCTAGGATCACTGAGCCACCCCTTCAAAGCATCCCCAGGCTCTCCTAAAGGGCCCTTCTGCAGACTGCCAGAGCCCCCTCTCCAGGCCTCACCCTCCAAGTAACACTGACCCCCCCTACAGGTTCCAGAAATGCCACTTTCTGTCCATCATTCACCCGAGTTGCTCTGCCTGTACTGTCCTTCCCACCCCTGCCCCTCCATGGCAAAGTCCCGATCCTGGAGACCCAGTCTGGCTCTCTTCTAGAAGCCTTCCAGGATTGCTCAGCCACCACTGTTTGGTTGAACATATGAGCCACTGCCAGAAGACCCCCACCCCTGCACCTCCCATTATTCTGACCCAGGACCCCGCAGTCCTTGACTCGTAGCTGCCAGGAAGACCCCGGTACAAAATTCATTGTGAAGCGAGAAACTGACCAGCCTAGGGATCCAGTTTCTCTCCGACAACAGTTGAGGGCAATCCCGGCTCCTAGCAACATTCCTCTGTAACTGTCTTTTGAGGTCACGCTGGCCAGTTCATGGCTTTCCTGAAGTAGCCTCCCTGCTAGGCATGGAGACTCTCAAAGAAGATGCACCTTTGAGAACCCTGCTGGGATCTCAGAGGCCAGCAGCTCTTAACCAAGTTAGCAAGGTGTGTGCTTCTGGCAGTGAGCTTAATAAGTGCAAGGCACATAACAGATGTTCCAGTAAGTGCTAGCTGATTGACTGATGGATTGCTCAAGGAATTCCTCCTGATGGCAGCGGCCACACTGTTTCCAATTCAAGGCACAGAAAAGAGGGCTGAAGATTTCCAGCCCAGTGTGAGAGTGAGGTGTGAAAAGGTGCTGCTGGCTGCGAGAAGAGAACCAGAGAGTCCTGGTTCGTGGGTCAGGGAGGAAACCCTTGCTGGTGACATCTCCCCCAGGGTTTCCTGATTGTAGCATTGGTAATATTTGGAGTTGGATAAATCTTCGTTGTAGGGGCTGAAAAGCAGTTACTTACTAGATGCCGGTAACACACTTATTAGATGCAACATACACACACACCGCCCCCCAGGCTGTGACAACCAAAAAGGTCTCCAGATACTGATAAACGACCCCTGGGGGGAAATTGCCCTGGTTGAGAAAAGGTGCTACAACCCAGCTGTTCCCAGGGAAACTCTCAGAAGCCAAGGCCAGGAGAGTAAATCTCACTCTGCTCAGAGCTCTGCCTCCCAATGGCAAGTAAACATGAAGATTATCCAATATCTCCAAGACTCAGCTTACCCAGCTACAAAATGAGATCACAGTCTGCAAGTGAGTTGCATGTTGCTAGGCATGCAGAAGGCACTCAGTAACTGGTTTACCTGGATTTGTACATAGTTCTGAAAACCTCAAGCCAGCATCTTCAATCTATCCCCAAAAGCTAGGAAGATACCACTGGAAATCCACTAAGGCCTAATGATGGCTTCTTAGTTATCCAAATACTATGGCCAAGCTATACCACTTTTCAGAATCTATTCTAAAGTAATGATCAGAATTTCAGGTGAATATTTACATCAAAGACATCTATTTCAGCGTCATCTATATTAACAAGAACTAGAAACAATCAAGGGGCTCCTGGGTGGCTCAGTCATTAAGCATCTGCCTTCGGCTCAGGTCATGATCTCAGGGTCCTGGGATCGAGCCCTGCCTTGTGCTCCCCGCTCAGCAGGGAATCTGCTTCTCCCTCTCCTTCCCCCGCCCCCGTATTCTCCCTCTTGCTTTCTCTCAAATACATAAAATCTTTAAAAAATTTTTAAAAATAAAAAAACAAACTAGAAACAATGTAAATATCCAACCATGTAAGAGAATAAAGTAAAAATATGATAGAGGCAGATAAAGGAATATTATGTTACCCAAAAAAACCCCATATAAATCGAAATTACTCATTAGCAACCATGGAAAAATGTCTATGATATAATGTTGAGTGAATCAAGAGTTACGCAACTAGACACAATGTAACTTCAGTTTTGTAAGAAAATACGGAGCAAAAATATAATTTCATATAAAACAATAGAAATAGATATTTAAAAGGAAGGATATTTAATGAAATTTCCCTCTTTATGATGTTCCCTAATTCACAAGGGTTTTTTTTGTAAAAAAGCGTGTCTTAGTCTTAAGATCTTGTGGGTAAGATATTTAGTTGTTGTTTTAACATCTTTACATCAGAAGAGAAGGCTTTGCTTGAATCCCCAAGTGCTAAATCAAAGCCCAGACCTCGAACACAGAGCCCCTAGCCAGGCAAAGAAAAGGATTTTAAACCTAAATAAAGGGAAATGCATAGAAACAGAAACAGAAGAGGGATCAACAGGGCCTAGGCCACTGGTAAACAGCCTGAGGTACCCACAGGGTGAGCTGGGCTGGGCAGGGCTGTGGGTGAGACCCAGGCCTGCCCCACACGCCGCTCTGTCTGCTGGCTGGGCCGGCCACTGGGCGGCTGGAGGGGGACACACAGTGCTTACGCAGGGAGCCGATCCCGGGATGCCCGTGACTGGGCATTGGCCTAGGAGCTTGGTTCTCCCAGCTGAAATCATCAAAAGCACGAACAGGACTCATTCCACACAGCTGGGGGTCCTGGCGGGGGAGGTGGTCAATTAGGACCCTCCAGCTCAACACACCCAGGCCTCCAAGCCCTTTTCCAAAGACACCATTGACCTTAATCCGCCTCTGGATTCTCTGACTGCCACTACGACCCAGTCAAGGTTGGGCCCCTTGAAGATGGCTGGGGATGGCAATTGAGTAAGTACCACCCTAGAGCATGGGGGCGGGGGCTTCCTGGTAAGAGAGCCGGGCGGAGTGCTAGGGGCCTGAAGGCCCTGCAGGGCCTGGGACTGAGGACTGGATCTGGAGGGTTCGGCACCCAGGAATTGCCCGGCAGAGCCCCGGAGGAGAGATTAAGGCCACGAGCCCGCATCCCACTTCCCACAGGGCACCCAGGGCCAGGGGAGCTGTGGGGCAGTGTGCCCTCGCTCTGCTCTACAGCCCACGCTTGGGAGTGTGGACCACGCATCGAAGCTGAGCTCGCGTGGACGGGAGACCATACTGCACCTTCAGACCTGCCGAATGCCTCCCGACGGCCTCCATCCTCACACCCCGGGTGAGGAGGGGTCCACAAGTCCCAAATCCCAAGTTCAGAGGCATCCAAGTTTTCTTTTCTCAGGCTCTCTCGAAGTCCTCACCCAGGTGCACTTGAAATAGCCACACAAAGCGAGCAGAGTCTGCAAAGCAGGACCCTACAGATCACAAAGGCCCCGGAAGCTGGTCCACGCCGTCAGAGCCAGAGGCCTTCGAGGGCCTGAAGAACACTGTTCCCAGCCCCCTGGCCTTGAGTGGGGACCCTGCTGGGCTCCCACATGGAGCCTCGTTTAAAACTAAAACACACCAGTCAGGCAGCTGTCAGGACACCCACTCTGAGCTGAAAAGTAAGGGCCCCAGAGAAACCAGGCGTGTCCTGATGTTCAGAGGCCTCGCACGCATCGGACTCCTTCCAGGCTCTTCTGTGCCTTCTTTCTCTGAGGACGACTCAAGTCACAGTGAGACAGGATGTTCTGGAAAGACGCTGACGCAGGGATGCGGGGACGGGGCACTGTGACAGGGCAGGATGCCAGGCGGCACCGGCGGCAGGCTGATCTCACGGGTGCACGTGAGCTCAGCGGAGGTGGGGGAGACTCACCCCCCCGCCTGTCCTCCCAACCGGGCAGGCTCCTTCCGGTCCCCAGGCCTCAGGCCGGCGCCACGTGGGCAGGGCCGCCCGCCCACTCCTGCTGGACTATCTCCTTCTTACCTTCTTCGGAAGCCAGACACCCACAGGTAAGCCTTTCGGCCAAGCCTCAGAGTGAGTGGAACTTCCAGAACGTCTGCTCAAATCATGAAACACCGAACTAGGCCCCAAGGGGGGCCCACTTCTGGCCACTTGGCCCATAAGCACAGAGACAGCAGCTGTCAAGATGCACAGGAGGGTCCTTACACAAGAAAGAGAAAGGAGATGGGTGCCTGGGTGGCTCAGTAGGTTCAGCGTCAGCCTTTGGCTCAGGGCATGATCCCAGGGTCCAGGGATCGAGCCCCACGTCGGGCCCCCTGCTCAGCAAGGAGCCTGCTTCTCCTTCCTCTCTGCCCCCCTGCCCCTGCTTGTGTGCTCTCTCTCTATCTCGCTCTATCTCAAATATATAAATAAAATCTTTAAAAAAAGAAGAAAAGAAAAGGAAAAAGGAGTCATCCTAAGGACCCTCAGCGCCAGAACTACACACTTAATAAACTTACTAAGCTCTGGTTTCTCCTGGGCCTAAAAGCTACCTTTCACAGCAAAACAGGTTTCTGTCACTGTCCCATGAAAGAGAGCCTCTGCCCTAGAGTCCCCTGCTCTGTGATGTTCTGGAGCAGAACAGCTCAATTTTAGGCCATTCTGCCCCAACCTCCAGTCTATCCCTAGCTGATCAGGCAGCTAAAAGTCTTAACAATCTGCTGAGACCCATCCTGGGTTGTCCATCCAGCCTTATTCTCAATGCAAAAGTCACCAAAGAACCAGGGACGTCACAGAAAGAAAACACTGATCCCCATCACCTCACCCTAAAAATCCTCGATATAATGCAGATCTCAGGACCCTTCCTGACAAGAATTCTCTATCATTCACTAGGTACTCCCTGGGGCCTGAAAATCTGCATATTTAACAAGCTTCCCACCTGAATCTGAATCTCATCAAGGAGTCCCCGGATTCCCGCTTAAAGGAGCCTGAGGCCTTATTCTCAGATTTGCCTCTATAACTCATTTCCAGTTCTGACTTCATTCTCTTGTGCTATTTCTTTTTTGTAGAAGTGCATCTTAGGAGAAAGAAAAAAAAAATCCCATTCTTGGAGGGATCTGATAGTTAAGGGACTTACAGATACGTATGTATTTCAGAATAATTACATATGCACATCACACATTCTGCATTGACACTGAACAGGAAGAGCAACTTAACATACTGTGTCACATATTTGAGCAACAGACTATATTGTACACATTATTATACACATTTCCATATATGAAGACATCTGAATTACATTCAAACCTGAAAATTCCTCGCTGTGCAGCTGGGGAGCCTAATTTTCTCCTTTCCCTACATAAACAAGGCAAGGCATGCACACACTCGGTCTGGGGACACCAGACACGTCCCCTCACCTTGATCTCCGCAGACAGCGAGGGCCGGCCCTAAATACACTGTCACGGCTTGGACACATATAATGTATCACCACAGCGCAACCCGCCCCTGTCGGCGGAAATGTCTGAGTGATGTGCCTTCAACCTGTCATCGGACCACGATGACCTCAATTTTTGGAGAAGTCAAGTCAAAACTCTCCCCTTATCTTCAGAGATCCGAGACATATTTATGTGTCATCCCTCCTTCGGCTTGTCCGTAGCCTTCAAGAAAGTCTGAAAAGGCTATCACAGGCCGTGTGCCCCCCTCCCGCCCTCACCACCCACCAATGTCCTCAAGTTCATGCCCACCTACATTCATGCTGTGACCGCATCCCAGAGGTGCCCGTGAACTGCCTTGGGCTAGGGAGAGTGACTGGTGGGAAAGTGGGGCATAGTCCTTGAGCAGCACCTCACTACAAAGAGATGGAGACCCCACACTTTCTCCAGATTCCAGTCTGCCCACCCTGCCTGCTGTCTGATTCTTAGGGTGGGCGGCGAGAGATGGGGTGTCCTGACTCCCAGGATTCTGAAGCCAAAGAATCTGAGGTGGCCTTTGCCAAGGTCCTCCTTCCAGAGTCAAAGGAACTTACCCAGGGTCAGCAGCTCTCCCTCTCCCTCAGGGTAACCCCAAGGGTTCGGGCTAATTTTTCTTCATATGCACTCATCTGTCTCACTAACTCTCTTCCTCAACTCTTTCCAGAGGAAAACAGCCTGAAAAATGATGTATATAAGAAAGGATTCCTAGCAGTTATGGCGGGGGGGGGGGGGGGGGGGGGGGGGGGCAAGGGGGGGGAGGGGGTCCTCTGTCCAAGTTTCTATACCGCTGCAACATTCTTTGGTACCCATGACTTGGTCTTAAGATGGTCTTAACTTATACAGAATTGTTGAATCACTGTGTTGTACACCTGAAACCAATATAACATTGTATGTCATGTATACTTACTTCAACAACAAACAAATTTTTTAAAATATGGCCTTCACTAGCAAATGACAAAGGTGGGGGCAAGGGACATCAAAGGCCCTTGACCCTTCTCCACCTGGCATGGGTCATATTCCTCTTTGAAGATCAGTTCAAAAGGGAAGCCCCTCTTGGTTCCCAAAGCAGAGCTAGTTCAATCTCATGTTACCTTGATAGTCATGTTGGAATTATTTAAATGCATTTATGTCCTCCCACACACAAAACTTGGGAATACTTCTATCCCCTTCCTCTTAACCCACTGTTTGGTGAATTGTAGATTTGCAAAGAAAGAATCAACAAATTAAGAACTATTTTCTGGCCATCAAGGTCTGCTTTACACTGCAAATACTTACATATTAATCTCCCCATCTCAGGTTTAAAAATATGGACTTGTTTTTTTTTTTAACTCCCAACATAATGAATGAGTTTAAGTATTAGAAGTTGAAATTATTTAGTAAATCATTTCACCTGCAAAGCTTCTATTTGCATAACATTAATTCATGATGGCAGCTAAAACAAATTCATCACATTCCGTATATTAGAAGCTGATTTATGTAGGAATTGAAAAAAATCATGAGCTCAAAATTATGTTGACATGACGTACATACTCAATGGAGAAAGATTTTTCTCTTTCCTTCTTCCCCCCACCCCCCTTTTTTTTTTAAATCATCCGAACAACTGAATTATGGTGAGGAGGAAAAGGATTTGAGCAGAGGAAGGAGGCGAAGGAAATGAATAATGCTACGCCTCACGTGTGTGGCAGGCTCTCGGTGAGCATAGACACACACTCTCTGGTTATTAATGTCAAGTATGCCAAAGATACGCTGGAAAATCATTACCATTCATCGCCACTAACCGCCATTAAATTTCAATCAATTCAACTTAGCACAAGTGTACTTGAGCGGCCCTTACAGTTCCTTATAAATGTGGCTCAAAAGTCGGGCTGACTTATTGCATTGTCCACCGCACAAAGAAGCATTGCTGAGCGTCTGCTTGGACCTGGGGACGGATGCTCTTTTAACATCCTAAGCATTCAGAGATCTTTCTTTTTCTGAACTAAGAGGTCTCGCACCCATACAGGTCAAGACGAATGGGGGGAGGGGGGCGGACTCTTCTGAGAGACCACCACTCCTCTCCTGCTTTTCGGGTGGGGACAGGGCTGCGGGTCGCCTCCCTGCCTGTAGTCAGTCTCTCAGATGCCCTACAGAAAAGTTTCTGACGCCACCAGAAGTTTGGTGGCGGCAGTGGCCCCTCTGTCCCCTGGCTCTGGCGAAGTGCTCTCAACCCGCTCTGCAAACTTAACTGAGCTCGCACCCGTCTCCCCAGGAAAGGGAGGGCGAGCCAACCCATCGGAAGCGGGAGGGAGGGGGGCCTGGGCCGCAGCTTGGGGCAGCCGCGCGCGTCCCAGGTGCGGAGCGGCGGGGCCCGCGCGCTCTGGGGCGCTCGCCCTGCGACAAAGGCGGCGGCGGCGGCGCGGGCCCATTGGGATCTGGCCCGCTGGCTTTCTTCCCGACTTGCCACGAGCGCGGTCCGGCCTGCCGCCACTTGCCGGAGGCGGCCGGTGCGCCCCTAGGACAATGTGGCCATTGTTCGGGCGCCGCAAACCAGGCCGGCGGGCAGGTGGGAAGAAGGCGGCGCGGCCGGCGCGCGGGCACTCGGGACACCGAATGTCCCCCGGACGCCGGCACTGTCCCCTCGGCCCAGGCGCCCGGCTCCCGGGCCAGCCCTCGGCGGGGTGGCAAGTGGAGGGGGCGAGGGGCGGGAGCGGGGGCCTGGACGGGAGGGGAAAGCAGAGAGAGAGAGAGGGAAGGGAAAAGAAGGGAAGGAGAGAGAGAGAGACAAAGAGGG
>LNAC01000094.1:3544580-3574645 GCA_002007465.1 Ailurus styani | reverse complement strand
GGGCCCTCCTCCCCAGCGCCTACGAGAGAAAGCACACCTACGAGCAAAGTTCGAGCAGAGAACGAAAGAACGCGCCAGTTTCCAACACTTTTTTTTTAAGGCGCCGGGGTGGGTGGGGGGGTGGGGGGGTCGCTAACTCAAGTCAGATGAGCTCCGGAGCTGAGGCTCAGGGACTGCTCTGTTTTCAATCTCTGAAATCACCCGCCCTCCCCACCTCCCTCTTCCCGCTCCGCCGGGAGATGCCCGGGTCGCTGTTCCCAGTGCGCCCGCTTCTCCCGGCGCCGGGGCGGAAGCCGGGAACGGGAGGCAAAGCCGGGGGGCGGGGGGCGCGGGCTGGCTCCGCGCAGAACCCTCTTCCAGCCTGCAGCGCGCGCAGGTGCCGGGGGTCCTGCCCGCGCCCCCCGCCGCGGCTCACACGAGTCGCCATCCGAACGCTTGCAGGCGAGAAGCGAGAAGCCTTCTAGGTTTGGTCCATGTGTGTTTTGTAGGGAGGGTTTTTGTTTGTTTTGCTTGTTTTTGTTTTTTTTTTAAGAGACTCTCCTCTAGCTGCCACAGCCAGATGGAAGTAATCAGAACCCAACAACAACAGAGGAAGAAGGAAGAAAAAAACTCACTGAATTTTGGGCCAAAGTGTGTATGGGGGTGTGTGTGAAAGAACTTGCTTAAGCAAACTGGGTGACTAGCCCTGGGCCCTCGGGCCACACCACTGCCCAGAACTGAGCAGCCTGGTTTCAGGAGCATGGGAGCAGCAGGTCAAAGTGTCCCCCCTGAGCAACACCTCGGGAGCCATCATTCTCTCCTGAGGGTCCTCACCCAAAGTGTGTGTCATCGGGGAATTTTTTAATCTTTCTTTCTTTCTTTCTTAAGATTTTATTTACTTATTTGACACAGAGAGAGATTACAAGTAGGCAGAGAGGCAGAGAGAGAGAGAGGAGAAAGCAGACTCCCTGCCGAGCAGACCTCGATCCCAGGACCCTGAGATCATGACCTGAGCCGAAAGCAGAGGCTTTAACCCACTGAGCCACCCAGGCGCCCTAATGTTTCTTTCTAACATTTGTGAAACACTTTGTGCTACGGGAGGCGTAGTAATTCCTTTATGTTATTTAACCTACAAAACTCTGAGTTTGGTTCTCCATTTTACAGGTGAGAAGACTGAGGTTTACAGAATTTAAGTAACTTGTCCAAGGTCAGAGCGCTGAACCTCCATCTTGCGTGTATTTCAGTGGGTTGTACCATTAGTTCAACTAAATTGGCCCAGTTGAGAGGAGTGGGATCTTCTCCCATTTCAGTCTCCCTTCCTACAGTAGCATCTTGTCTGGAATGCAAGAGAAACAAAGGCTCAGAGAGGCAATTCTACACTCACTGTGGGGGTATGATCTTCATAAACCCGTTTTACTGATACAATCCCTTTTGGTCAGTAGCTCTCTCCAGATACCACTGACCACTTCCCTAACTCTATTTTTCACGGTTTAATCAAAGACGGAAGGAGCATTATGGTCCCCATTCCCTATCACCCTAGCTTCATTCCTTTCTCCTTACATTCACTTACATAAGAGAAGTTAATAATTTCTTCCTGACCTAGAGAAAAAAAATTTGCAGAACAGTATTAGAACAATTTGATGCTAATTTTGTTTTTCACAAATAGGCTCTCCAGATGGGGAAAAAAAAAACCCCACAGGGTTTTTAAAAAGCAAAACTTGCAGAAGCCAATGCATTTATTAAAGGGAAGAAAAGTTTGAAAGGGGCTTTTTCTTTAAATATGATCGGATTCACCATTCATTCCTCCATGCTATTTGTTTAAATTCCTGCTGAGCTTTCAGAACACAGACTCCAAGGAGACAGAAAAAGTAAACTCTTCCTCCCCTCAATGGCCATATTTTAATGACCCTATTCATATCTACCCCATGAAATGGGGGGAATCATTTCATGTTACTGGAATATTAGCTTCATCGGCTGATTACTTCATTATAAGTTTGTCTCTGTTGGTTTCCTTGTTAAGTTTGTGGAGAAGTTTAAACAAATCAACATTTTGGGCTATTTCCTTTTTCTCTGTTTTTCTTCTCAGACCAGCTCAACTCCTGCTGGAATTCAGGCACTCCCATAACCTTTCCTGGCTTATTTTGGCAAGAAGGTGGTTGTTGAGATGAAGATGGAATGTTTTTGGTTTGAGGAGAGGCTGTAGAAACCATGCCTTAATCTGTAGATGGTCAGAAGTTTTGGCACTGAGAAAAGCAACAAGGTTTGGAGTGGAGGCAAACGGCATAGCAGAGAAAACCTTTATCTGAACATCAGGACACCAAGTTCTGGTTTCAGATCTAATACTTAACATATGACCTTGGACAAGTCCCAGCTCATTCTTCGTGCCAAATGATGTGCTAAGTGGCCTAATACCACCGTGAGCCAGACTGGGGGGTACCTTCTCCTCATGAGCTTAACATTTTCATTAATAACCACAAACAAATATATGATCAAAAACTGGGTGAAGGAAGAAAATGCAAAATGCACTAAGCCGGTGCTTGGTGACCTGAGCTGTCATGGGAGGTGGTGTGGGTGGGCATTCCCGAGGAAATGAAATCACACCGATATGAAGAAGGAATGAAGGGCAGCAAAACAAAAATAGAAAAATAGGACTACCTTACACCGAAAAGCTGCACAGCAAAGGAAACAACAGAATGAAACGGACTCCTGGGGGTTGGAAGAAAATATTTGTCAATGATATATCTGACAAGGAGTTAGTATCCAAATATATCTGCAACTCTTAAAACTCAATAGCAAAAACACAGATGACCCAAGTAAAAAAACTGGGCAGAGGACTGAAATAGACATTTCTCCAAAGAAGACATTGGGCTGGCCAACAGGTGCCAGAAAAGGTGCTCCACATCACTCATCATCAGGGAAATGGATATCAAAACCACAGTGAGATATCAGCTCACATGTGTTAGAATGGTTAGTGTCAAAAAGACAAGAGATAACAAGTGTCAGTGAGGTTGTAGAGAAATCAGAACCCTCATGCACTGTTGGCGTAGATGGGAATGCAAGATGGTGTAACCATTACGGAAAACAGAATGGAGTTTCCTCAAAAAACCAGAGAATACGGGCGCCTGGGTGGCTCAGTCATTAAGCGTCTGCCTTCAGCTCAGGTCATGATCCCGGGGTCCTGGGATCAAGCCCCAAGTCAGGCTCCCTGCTCTATAGGAAGCCTGCGTCTCTCTCTTCCACTCCCCCTGCCTGTGTTCCCTCTCTGGCTGTCTCTCTCTCTCTGTCAAGTAAATAAAATCTTTAAGGAAAAAAAAAAAACCCTGAGAATATGATCCTGCAGAAACCTGAGAATATCCTGAGATATCCAAAAATATGGAAATCAGGATCTCGAAAAGCTATCTGCTCTCTCATGTTCATTGCTGCATTATTCATGATAACCAAGTAGAAATAACACGAAAGTACACCGTCAGATGAAGGGAGAAAGAAAACGTGGAAAATACAGGTTATGAAATACTACTCAAGGGGGCCTGGGTGGCTCAGTTGGTTAAGCGGCTGCCTTCGGCTCAGGTCATGATCCCAGGGTCCTGGGATCGAGCCCTGCATCGGGCCCCTGCTCAGTGGGGAGTCTGTTTCTCCCTCTCCTGCTTCCCCTACTTGTGTTCTCTCTTTCACTGTCTCTCTTTGTCNATTTTTTTTTTTAAAGATTTTATTTATTTATTTCACAGAGGGAGAGAGATCACAAGGAGGCAGAGAGGCAGGCAGAGAGAGAGAGGGGGAAGCAGGCTCCCCGCTGAGCAGGGAGCCCGATGCGGGCCTTGATCCCAGGACCCTGAGATCATGACCTGAGCCGAAAGCAGAGGCATTAACCCACTGAGCCACCCAGGCGCCCTAAATAAAATCTTTAAAAATAAATTAATTAATAAATACTAGTTGACTTTAAAGAAGAAGGAAATCTGTCATTTGTAATCACAGAGATCCACCTGGAGGAAATTATGTTAAGTGAAATAAGTCAGTCAGAGAAGGGCAAATACTGCTTGATTCATCTACTAAGAGGCTGAAATAGTCAAAGGTATAGAGTAGATAATAAATTGATGTTTACCAGGTGATGAGGAGTGGGGCTTTGGGGAGTTCAACGGGTATAAATTTCCAGTTATAGGAGAGGGACAAGTTCCAGAGATCTGCAGTACAACATAGCGCCTAGAGTCAGAAAAATTTAAGAGGGTAAGCCCCATAGTGAAGTGTTCTTACTCCCTCCTTTGCCAAAAAAAGGGACTCAACGAAACTTGTAGAAGTGACAGATAGATTCATTGCCTGGATTGCGGTGATGGTAACACAGCATATATCCAAGCTCACCCTATTTATATGTTAATTATGTACAACTTTTATTTTATTTAATATTTTTTAAAGATTTTATTTATTTGAGATAGAGAGGGAGAGAGAGCATGAGCAGAGGGGGAGGGGCAGAGGGAGAGGGAAACACAGGCTGCCCACGAATCATGACCTGAGTCTACTGCAGACGCAGACGCCTCACTGACTGAGCCACCCAGCCGCCCTATGTGCAACTTTTATATGCCAGTTGCCCTCTAATAAAGCCAAGAGAACATAGAAGGAATGAGGGCAGGTTAACTGGGAGGGGGAAGAGAACACAACGTGTCAATGCTTCCTTTTCTCTTCCTGTAAAAGGAGTCTGAGTGACAAGAAAATCCAGCCCCAAAGAGAAGTGCTTGTCCATCATTTCACAGTGTTCTAGTGACTAGGGTTATGTAACAAATCGACCCAAACACAGTGGGCGAGAACAACCATTTACTACACACGAAGATTCTATGGGTCAGGATTTGGGACAGAGCATAAGAAGGACCCGTTGGTCTCTGCCCCAGAGTGTTGGGGCCCCAGCTAGAAGACCTCAAGCCTGGCACTGGGATCATCTGAAGTTTTGCCCACTCGCATGCTTGGCACTCGATGCTGGCTACTGGCTCGGGGTGGGGGGGCATTGGTTCCTTTCTGTCTGGACCTCTCCACTT
This sequence comes from Ailurus styani, assembly GCA_002007465.1. Lineage (NCBI taxonomy): Eukaryota > Metazoa > Chordata > Mammalia > Carnivora > Ailuridae > Ailurus > Ailurus styani. Next base: position 3,569,645 of record LNAC01000094.1, on the reverse strand, counting down.
GGTCTCTCAGACTACTTGGGGCTTCCTCTTAGTGTGATGGTAGCTACGTTTCGAGGATGAACTTACAAAGAGATAGCCAGGTGAAAGGTTTCCAAAGAGCGTGCTTCTATAGAAGGAGTAGGAAACAAAGATGGCAACTGAGGGGGTAATACTGGGGGGACAGGTACACAAAGGGAGGATGCCGGGCAGACCAAAGAGGAGCCTTTTATGAAAGTTTGGAAGCCACAGCATCACTTGGCTGCATTCTGTTCATGAAGACAAAGTTCTACCCAGCTTCACGGGGCAGAAAAGTGGACTCTGCCTCTTGATGGGGAATGGCAAGATTCTGAAGAGCATATGGGGGCAGAAATGGTGCTGTGGTTATTTTTGGAAATAAAGTCTGCCACACAAAACTAAGCGGAGACAGAGAAGACTGGGAAAAGGCTCTGAGGTAGCCTACCAGGTGTACTGTTTTCTGGCTTGGCTGCAAAGCCCCTGGTAGCAAGCACTTGGGAACACCAGAAAGGAGAGACCCCATCCCTAACCCCAACGAGTCTACACTCTCATCAAGACAGACACAAATTTGACCACAGTGGAAGGACACGGCTGGCCTGGCTGGCTCAGTCCATGGAGCATGTGACTCTTGATCTTGGGGTTGTAAGTTCGACCTCCACATTGGGTGGAGAGATTACTTAAAAATAAAATCTTAGGGGAAAAAAAAAGGAGGAACGCAAAATGGCGTACTAAGTGAGGAGTGAGCAGTGGAGCTATGGTGGAGAAGAGCCGAACGATAGAACAAACATCGGTCAGTGGCTAAGGAGGACAGGCAGCAACAGTGTCAGGACCACAGTAAGTACCAGCCCCCAAAGCAGACTGATGGTGTGTTATTCTTTCAGGAGTCCTGAGATGGCCCTCTGTCCCCCTGCCCCTCCATCCCAGTCTGCCTCCCACAAGCTCTGGGATCAGTTACGCTGTGAGCCTGGAGTCACTCCTAAAACTTCAGTCTGTGTCTTTCATTACAGTGCAAATACACTTGGGGGACCCAACACAGAACGTTTCTATAGGACACTCGTTACCACTGAATGAATTTACCAGATCTTTTCCACAGAACAAGCTCATCTAGGAATGGGAGACATCAGGATGACACCTGTGGGGGAACTATTGGAGGACATGCCTGGGGTGGAGGGGTTGCCGGGCAGGCCAAAGACGAACACATATATCTGATTTTCAGTGCAAATCTTCAACCTGTTCACAGACAACATTGTGGGGAAAGTGATATAGAGGCACACGGGATTTGTGCAAGGTTGGGAGATGTTAGGAACCCCTCCCCACAGAAGCAACCAGTGAAAACCCATTGCTCTTTCAGAGCTGCCCTAGAGGGCACAGCTGGGAGAGATTCAAGTTCAGAAGGACCAAAACTCTTTAGCTAATGGATTCATTCATTCATTCATTCATACGTACACTAATTCATTCATATATTCATTCTTCCCTCCTTGTTGAGAGCCTACTATGTCCATGTACTTTAGAGATAAAGGAGATGAATGAGACATCGTCCTTACCTTCCACCAGCTAGTCCCTGGCTGGGAGGTGCCCACACAGACCCTGTGTGAGCTCAGAGTCGTGAGGGCTATGGAGGAGGTTGCCATGTGCAGGGAGATCGGAAAAGGAAGGAGGATGAGGCCATCCTGAGAAGGAGAGAGAAGGCAGGAAAATCAGCAGGGCTTAGACATCCAATGGATGTTGTCAGGATTTTTTTCTCCCTCGGGGCCAGCCCTCTCGAAAACTCTCAAGATATGTTGTGGCTTTCTTAACCAAACTGAAAAAGATCGCATTGTCTCCCAGCCACTAGTGATGCTAAGAAATATCAGTAGTCCTCACTAAGCATATAATAACGAAACCCATTATCTCAAGACAATTTTTCTTCCTCCTTTTTTTTAAAGTAGGATCCACACCCAGCATGGGGCCAGTGTGGGGCTTGAACTCACAACCCTGAGATCAAGACTCAAGCCAAAATCAAGACTTGGACGCTTAACCAACTAAGCCACCCAGGCACCCCTCAAGACAATTTTTTAAAAATTCTCAAAGACACATAATTGAAATGTGATGAAATTATTATAAGATACCCTGACTTACACAGTGATCTCAGGGGTAGGCTTTCCATGCCGGTAATGTATCATAGTTAGCTTAACGCAGTCACCTCTCATGGGAGTCACCAGGAAAGAGTGGAGAGACTATAGGAGATGACCAGCTTCTACTATATCCACTTCTTTGGGCTCCCTGCATTCCATTCATTGCCTCAGAAAGAAGATAATGTGGGAGACCTTGTGGACTTCATTAAAGGAACATTCAAACTTGTGGATAGATCAATTCTCTCTTTCAACACCTCCTCTGTTATCCAGTAACTTATTAACGTTTCAACTTGTCTTTTTTCTTTTGTTTTTTTAAAGATTTTATTTTGAAGTAATCTCTACACCCTATGTGGGGCTCGAACTTACAACCCCAAGATGAAAAGTGGCATATTCTACTAACTGAGCCAGCCAGGAGCCCCTTACCTTGTCTCAGTAAAGGCTCAGGGTCAGAAGTTTGTTTTGTGCCTGGGTTATTTGGTGAGCCTCATTTTGCCAGAAGTCATTTGGGGAGAGGCAAGCTCCCACAGCCTTTGAATAAATTGAAGGTGGGAAGAGATGGCATGGAGATAGTCGCCTGTCAAGCTGTGTGGTGGAGGGTGTCATCACAGCAGAAGCAGGAAACTGCTTCAGGAAGGCTACAGTTGGCCAGTAGCTGAGGATAGCCCATGTGGGTGTATTGGACAGCAAGCCTCCCCTGCAAATTAACATACGAGTCAAAGATTTTCATAAAAATAAGCAAAAGCAGTTGGAAAATAAGATGGGACAGAAGACCCCAATTATGATAGCAAAGAGGAAGAAAGTATAATCTGTCTAGGCTTAAATAGTAAAAGAAATGCCCAAAACCTGTATAAGAAAAAACAAAAAAGTACCAGAATTAATATAATTAGATGTGAAAATACAGAAAGATAGGTGTTCTTGGTTAGGACAATTCGACACATAAAGGAGTTCATTCTTCCTAAGTTAATGTATACCCTGTTGCAGTTCACATAAAAGTATGGTATTTCCTTGGGATAGAAGGAAAACCCGGCTAGATAAATTAACAATTTTAAAGTTCACTTAGATGGAGAAAGAACCAAGAAGGCCCAGGAAAAACCCTGAAAAGGAAAAGTAATTGGAGGGGAGGAGTAGGCAGCCCTGTCAGATATTAAAACCTAAAACCTCTAGAACTGAAACAATTTGGTGTAAAAAGATGGACCAGTAGAATGGAATACAAAATCCAGAAATAGACCTAGCTGGGTATGGCAATTTCAATTTTGACAAAGGTGGCACCATGAACAAAGGGGTGAAAGATGGACTTTTTAATAGGCTGTAGCAGGATACCTAGAAATTAACACGAGACCAAGATACCAATTTCCACCTGACAGACTGACAAAACCTCAAAACTGGACAGCAGACTCTGGTTCTAGGGAAACCAGGCACTCTCATAGATTGCTGGTGGAGAATGCAAGCAGACAGCCCCAACGGAGGCAAATGTGGAATATCCAGCAAAATCACATGTACATTTACCCCTTTGACCTGCCTGTCTCACTTCCACATGTCTATCCCAGACACAGTACCAAAAGGCCTATGCAGAAGACTAAGGACGGCAGCACTATTTATAATATCAAAAACACTGGCAACAACCCAAATATCTTCACATCAGATCAGATTGAGCGAACTAAAGCACAGCCTCCTAATGGAATATTAGCTATAAGAAGCTATAAGAAAGTGGGCGCTTGGGTGGTTCAGACGGTGGAGCAGCTGCCTTCAGCTCGGGTCATGATCCCAGGGTCCCAGAATCAAGCCCCATGTCAGGCTCCCTGCTCAGCAGGGAGTCTACTTCTCCTGCCCCTACCCATTCCCTGCTCCTGCTCTCTCTCTCTCTCTCACTCTCTCTCGCGCAAATAAATAAACAAAATCCTAAAAAAAAAAAAAAGAAGCTATAAGAAGGAATGAGTCGTATTTCTTAAGCTATTATATACATCCTTAAGTGAAAGAAATTATGTGAGGCAAAGTGTATATGGTATACTACTGTTGATCTTGAAAAGAGTGAGATACCACGTGTCCACAGACACACATATAAGATTTGTTTTTATTTCTAAGTAGACAAACCACAAAAATGTTTTAAAATTATCTAGCAGGAGAAGGAGGGAATAAGATGGAGGGTCCAGGGATGAGAGCTAGACTTCTTTTAAACACCTTGGGTTTTAGACTTGACATTGGAACCGTGAAAATATATTACATTATTATAGAACAAAATTCCTTTTTAAAAAGTAGTCCCCATAACTGAAAGTAAAATGAAACAAAAGAAGACAAATGTGTGTCCACTTAGTAGCTACAAAGAGACAGAATATTCCATATGACCTGAAAACAATAGTTTTTACAAACAAGGAGGGCTAGACCTTTATTTAGTACAAAGAGAACGAGGGAAAAGAAAAAACACATTGCTTTCAGTAATCATATTGGTGGAGTGCTGATATTGGTTTGAGATACTGTTTATATGGCAAGAAATAATACCAATGAGTAATTACGTTAGCGTCGACAACTGAAATTTTTCAGCATGGGAGAAAGGAGATATAAGTGTAATGTTAAAGTTTCTATTTATTTATTTATTTATTTATTTATTTATTTATTTATTTATTTATTTATGTAATCTCCACACCCAACATGGGCCTCGACCTCACCACCTCAAGATCAAGAGTCACACACTTTCTACGGAGCCAGCCAGGTGCCCCAATACAAATATAATATTAATTAGGTTAAGTAAAAGCTATCATTCTGAATTTGAGTTGGAAATATTATAAATTCATATTATGAATTATGAATTCATAAGGAAATTTGTTTTATAGTGTAAATTATTTCTTTTCTTTTTAATCATGTTTTCTTACTATGCCCATTGGAAAGTCCTAAAAACAACGACCAATCAAATAGCATTGAGCAGCCCAAGGGACTAGACTTGATTTCTAAATAGCATTTCCCACCATGAGGAACTAGAGCCGCTTGGAGAGTGGTTGATTTCAGGTCTTGGGAAGAAAATGGGAGGAACCAAAATAAGAGGAAACATATTGTCATACCTATAGAAAAGCAAGGCGACTGTCAAAGCCACTTAGGCTTCTGTCAAAGGACTCAGGATCAAATAAAGAAACTTCTTGGCCAAATAGGCGACATGCGAGTTTTAGTAAGAATAATAACGGCGATGGGTTAAAACACATCAAATATGTTAAAGTCCATGCATCTATAAATATACTTGAAAGAAAACCTTGAACCTGTGTTATCTGTTACAGTAGCCACTAGCCATCCAGGGGGACCGAGTGTTTCTAATGTGGCTAGCCCAACTGAGGGACAAAAGTTTAAGATTTTTGAGATTTTAAAGTTTGAGATCTGATACTTAATTCAGCTATTGAAAAGCTTTTAAGTGTGTTTGGACCAACTTGGGTATGTGCCTCTACATTTTCCACTATAAATCTGGGAAATCTGACTGCAGTTCAAGTAGTGTTTAAGATGTATTTAAGAGTATAAAATACACACTAGATTTCAAAGACGGTCTACCAAAAAATGATGTAATTTTTAAAAAATTATTTAAAATTATTAAAATTTATTAAGTTTTAATTAAATTTAAGTTTAATTAAATTAAAATTTAAAACTTAAATCATTAAAATTATTTTTTAAATGATGCAATTCTCATGAATTTTTTAATGTTGATTATATGTTGGAATGTAATACTTTGAAAATATTGGGTTTTATAAAATATGTTATTAAAATTAATCTTATCTGTTTCTTTTTCCTTTTTTCATGGGGCGGCTAGAAAGTGTTAAATTACATTTGGGGTGGGCATTTTATTTCTATTGCATAAGGGTTGCCTTAAAAGATGCAATCATTACACTGATACATGGAAAATAATGAGGGATAAAAACCAAGTGTTTATTCTGCTTTTCCTATCCTAACTCTACCTCCAGGTAACCAAGTAGTGATGGAGGTAAGTGTCTCTTTCTAGAAGCATTCAGCCAGGGGTGCCTGGGTGGCTCAGTCATTGGGCATCTGCCTGCAGCTCAGGTCATGATCCCAGCGTCCTGGGATCAAGTCCCGAGTTGGGCTCCCAGCTCAGCGGGAAACCTGCTTCTCCCTCTCCCATTCCCCGTGCTTGTGTGCCCTCTCTGGCTGCCTCTCTCTGTCAAATAAATAAATAAAATCTTAAAAGAAAAAATCATTCAGCTAATAAATAAAGAAGGGGTGCCTGTGTGGCTCAGTAGGTTAAGCATCTGCCTTTGGCTCACGTTGTGATCCTAGGGTCCTGGGACTGAGTCCTGCATCGCCCGGAGCCTGCTTCTACCTCTGCCCCTCCCCCTGCTCATGCTTTCTCTCTCTCTCTCTCTCTTTCTCAAATAAATAAATAAAATCTTTAAAAATAAAGAATAAATGACAGGGGGTGCCTGTCTGGCTCAGCTCATAAAACATGGGATTCTTGATTTCTGGTTGTGAGTTTGAGCCCTATGTGGTGCATAGAGATTACTTAAAAGAAAAAAAATGTAATGCAGAATCAGAATTATCCCATTTTGCACTTCCTAATGAATTGATGGTTTGGGCCGCTAATGCCACAGAAATCATCCCAATAGTGGGTGCCATGTGCCTCCTAATAGAAGTAGATGGTGACACTCTAGTTCTTTAAAAAAAAAAACAAAAACAAAACAAAACAAAACAAAAAACCCTCAAACCTGTATCTGATCAAACTTCTGAATCTAACTACAATGTAGCAGAAATTTAAGGAACAGAGGTCCAGGCTAAACATCACCAGAGAAATGCAATCCAGACAGTGAGAAACTGCAGGGGAATCAGCACAATTCTTTCAACAAATAAATTACAAGACAACCAATGAGGGTGGGGGAGAGGGGACGCCTGGGGGGCTCAGTTGGTTAAACGCCTGCCTTTGGCTCAGGTCATGATCCTAGGGTCCTGGGATGGAGCCCCGAATCGGGCTCCCAACTGAGCAGGAAGCCTGCTTCTCCCTCTCCTTCTGCCTGCTAGACCCCTGCTTGTGCTCTCTCTGTCAAATAAAATAAATAAAATCTTAAAAAAATTATGAGGGGGGACAAAACATTGGAGAGGGAACTGTAAATTATAAAAGATTTAAGAGACAGAGACAGAATGACCACGTGCAGTAAGGGACCTTATCTGAATGCTGATTCGAACAATATCAATTTGAAAGGGAAAAACAGGCATAAGACAGTACGGGGAGGTTGAACCCTGACTGGAGAATCCTTGATATTAAGGAATTACTACTGATTCTTTAGCTCTGATAATTTATTGAGATTATTTTTCTAAGAGTCCTAATCTTTTAGAGATACATATTGAAATCATTATAGGTGAAATTATATAATATCTAAGATTGGCTTCCAAATGATCTGGGATGGAGGGAGCCGATGGGATAGAAATAAAACCAGATCAGCCCGGAATTGATAATTGTTGATCTCAAGTGATGAATTCGTGGGGGTTTCTTCTTGCTCTCCTGATGCTTGAAATGTTTGATATTTTCAATAGTAAAAAGTGTTTTTTTTTTAAATTCCAGGAAAAGAAGAAGAAGAAGAAGAAGAAGAAGAAGAAGAAGAAGAAGGAGGAGGAGGAGGAGGAGGAGGAGGAGGAGGAGGAGGAGAAAAAGAAGCAGCAGCAGCAATGAGGACGAGTCAGGGTTTGAGTGAAGAACACACACAGCTGAGGGTCTGCTCAGCCTCCTGCTGGCTTCCCTGATGGTGGTACCACCCATCCCCCACCCCAGCCTCCTAAAAAAAATGCCACCTGCCAGTGTCACTCCCCTGCTCCAAACTCTCTAGCAGGGCATGCAAAGCCCTTCAGAATGGAGTCCAAGCTCTCTCCTGTAGCACGCTGTGGGTCCTTTGTCCCCACACCTTTGAGAATGTGCTGCTTTTCCCTGGAAAGCCCTTCACCAACTTGTCTGGTACAGAACTCCTCTGCATCCATCAAAACCCTGCTTGCTTCCCCCTCCACCCCCTGCCCGTGATGCCTTCCATGACTCCCCTAGACAAAGTGACATTAACCACTCAGGAGGCTCTCCATACACACTAAGCGAATAAACAGGCCTCCTACACCAACAATTGCCCTCAATCCTGAACGCAGTCCTCTCTAGCTTTCGACTTCCTTCAGCTGCAGTGTTTAATGCATCCGACTGTGTTGCATCTCGCCCTATCCCGATTTGGGAAACTTCATTTCTTCATGGGGTGGGGGAGCTGTGTTCGGTGTATTGGCAATGACCCTAGTTAGAAATTCCAAAGTCAGGGAATGTGCCTTTTTATAGTATGTTCAGAATGACAACAATAATTATTATTATTAATAATAATAAGGAAGGAATAGAGGCAGTTCCAGGGCCAGCGGCTCCTGCTGACAGAGACATTGTATCATTTTATCTTTGTATCTTTCTGAATGATCTGATTCTGATGTCACAGACTTTTAAAGAACAGTGATGAACTTCACCCAGAAGGGGGCTGAAAAAAACATGGTTAAGAGGAAATTGACCCACGTGGCTGAGAATCTAACCAGGTTGGAAAAGATCTGGTTCTCAAGTCCAGAAAAGTTACAGCACAAAGTATTATAAGAACCTGTAGGAGTGAATGCAGACTTGCACCCTGCAGCTCTCAAGGAAGGGGAAGCCGGGGAAATGGGACCAGAAAATGGAATGTATGTCCAGGAAAATGCTGTCTGCTTCTGCAGACGAGGAAAAGGTGGATTCTGACAACGACTGACCTTGGTGAAAAGTCTGGCACAAGTCCAGGATGGAAAGATGGTGGTAGGCAGAGTTCTTGCGCCCCAAGGAGGGCAGGAGCAGAGAGACTCCTTGGTGGATTTGTAGCTGGCGGTGCTTCGACAGTAGTGGGTGGTGAGGGCTGGGAGGGAATTACTGCCCTGGGAGCCAAGCAGAGCGCCACCTGACTCTGTCCTCAGTCCTGCCTGACTCTGCAGTTCTGTTAGGGATTCACACGAAGACACAGCACGGCTGCTGACCACACCTGGGAAGGGGAAGGACACGAAGCTGGGACCTAGTGCATGAGATGCAGAATCAAGATTTGAAAAGATAAGACATCACCTTTGAAGCATGAAAAGAAACTGGCAAAATGTTAGGGGGCCTGGGTGGCTCAGCCAGTTAAGCAGCTGCCTTCCGCTGAGGTCCTGGGATTGAGCCCCACCTCAGGCTCCCAGCTCAGTGGAGAGCCTTCTTCTTCCCTCTCCCTCTGCCTGCTACTATGCCCACATGTGCTCTCTCTCCATCTCTCTGTCACATAAATAAATAATTTTTTAAAAAAAACTGGCAAAATATATCTAAGGTTTTGAGCTTCACAACCCCCCAACCTTGCTTAAGTTTATTTTTTTTAAGTTGATTAATTTCATTTAGTCATCTCTAAACCCAATGTGGGACTCAAACTCACAACCCTGACATCAAGAGTCACATGCTCTTCTTCTTCTCCTTCTTCTTCTTCTTCTTCTTCTTCTTCTTCTTCTTCTTCTTCTTCTTCTTCTTCTTCAAGATTTTATTTATTTATTTGAGAGAGAGAACACAAAAGCACAAATGGCGGAGGGGGCAGAGAGAGAGAGAGGGAGAAGCAGACTCCCCGCTGAGCAGGAAGACCTATGTGGGGCTCGATCCCCAGATCCCAAGATCATAAACTGAGCGGAATGCAGATGCTTAACCGATTGAGCCACCCAGGTGCCACACATGCTCTTCTGACTGAGCCCACCAGCTGCCCCCATAAAACCCATCTTATAAGGAAAGAATAGAAAGCTATGGCTTAGCCACAATGCTTGTGGAAGAGAGAGAAACAAAAGAAAAATCTGAGGGTGCTCCATTCAGCCCGGACTTTGAAATGCTATCAAAAACCAGATGACTGTGGTCCAGAGCGGTGGCCCCAAACCTCTGCTCTCATGGCCATCACCATAGCGTCCGCCATGATGACAGACCCCCTTTGCTCTTGGTCACCCTTAGGTCAACTCAATTCCTCACAAAACAAAGTCTAGATAAATAAGACCAGTATGCTGGTCATAAACACAAGGCATACAAACATAAACGCAGACCTGCTGACTATAAAATGCTGGTGCGCCTTCCTGGCTCATCTCCCATGCTACCGGAGTCCTTGCGCTCAGTGTGTTCTAAGAATAAAGTAACAAACGAGAAAGTGTCCTAAGACTGACTGGAAGAAAAAAGCCCCTAACCCTGACCATGGCCCAAAGTTGAAGGAACTGGAAAAGTTTCGCCTGGAATAGAAAGACAAGGAAACCCAGAGCTGCAGGTAAGTACCTGATCTCAGGATGTCACGTGCTCCTCGAGGTCCCAGAGGGTGAGGTGGTCCCACAGGGCGGGCTGACACAGTATGTGTGCACAGGGCGGGGGGAGCGTTCCCTCCATGGGGAGGCCCTCAGCCACCTTCTAGGTTAGTCTGTGCTCTCGAGCAGATCATTTTGCTAACAGAAGTCAGTCTCTTCATCCTTCCCAACTAGAGGCTCTTCATCAGGGAAAATGGGGAAGTAGGACTTTCCTTGTGCAGAGCAAAATGGGCAACCTAGGCTCCATGCCCCTGTCCCCCTTTGTGGGCATATTCTCTCCTCCTCTGGCTGCCTTTGATAGAGTGGGGGTGGAGTTGAGGGGAGAGCACTGGGTGTGGGGTCAACGGAATCCTGCTGCCAATTCCCTCCATGATCAGAGAAGCCCCCACCTCTCTGGGCCTCAGTTTTCCCATCTGTGACACCATGGGTGGACTGGGCTGGTTCACAGGTCACGCACTGAACCTAGGCAGCAGTTGGCTTGGCCTGGGCACTTGAAACAGTTGTCTTCTAATTTCTTCGCAATATTTTAAAATAAGGTTATTCAATATGACATGACATTATATAATATAAGGCAATATGTATAAGGAAATATCTGCATTCCTCTGAAAAATCCAGAAGTTCTAGCAACACTAGGCCTGCCCTGGGGTGCCTGGGTGTTTCAGTCACTTAAGTGTCTGCCTTTGGCTCAGGTCATGATCCCAGGGTCCTGGGATCGAGCCCCACATCAGGGTCCCTGCTTCTCCCTCTCCCTTCGCTGCTTCCCCTTCTTGTCCTCTCCCTCTCTCTCTCTGTCAAATAAATAAATAAAATCTTGAAAAAAAAAAAAAGAAGCACCTGCCCTTTAAAAGGGACCACAGTCCCCAGCTGCCCCCATCATTGCCCTGACAGCCTGAGGATGGGGTGACCGTATGTTTTATCCTCCAAACTGGGACCAGAGTGGAAGGGAGAGTGTTCCATAATGTCAGGACAACAGGTGGGAATAAAAACTGCCCCAGAAGAACTGACAGGCAGTCACCCTCCATGTAGGGTATAAGAAATTTAAAGTGGGTTCATGTTCTTAGATCCAAGACTCCTTTTAGGGACTGTGTCTCCAATCTGGGCAATGCTTTATGCAAATGGTACCCATCAAAATGGGTTTAACGAACAAATTATTCCAACTTGGCAAAGATACGTCTTACACAACGCTGTAAGAAAAAAGCAAAATGCAATTTTATTTGTGTCGTATGATTATAATACTAGTCTTTAAACTCAACCCATGCAGAGAATGAAAGATCTGAAGGAAATTCAATAATGTATTAACAGTGCCTTTTGGGGGGGCTATGGCTTTTTCTTCTTGTACCTTTTTTGTACTTGCCAAACTTTCTTTAACATTCTTGTAGTTCTTTCCCTTATTTTTTAAAAGATTTTATTTATTTATTTGAGAGAAAGAGAGATCACAAGTAGGCAGAGAGGCAGGCAGAGAGAGAGGAGGAAGCAGGCTCCCCACTGAGCAGGGAGCCTGATTTGGGACTCGATCCCAGGACCCTGAGATCATGACCTGAGCTAAAGGCAGAGGCTTAACCCACTGAGCCACCCAGGCACCCCGGGTAGTTCTTTCCTGATGGAAAAGCCCACTTGCTGGATCTCAGCCAGCAGCTGGGCAGGGAGCCTCTTGTAGGCAGAGCCTGGGTCAGGTGGCAGGGGCAGTTTCCATGATGAATTCTACGATGTCTCTCCCGGGGCTGCACGAAGCTGCTTGGCAAAGCTGGGCATGGACTCTGTTTTGGTTCTTTCAGAAGTGAGCAGGGCATGGAGGGGAGTGGGAGATACAGCCTTCCAGTTGTGGAATGAAAAAGTCACGGAATAGAAGACAGAGCATAGGGAATATAGTCAGTGGTACTGTTATAGGGTTGCATGGGGACAGATGGGAGCCACACTTGTGGGTGCATAGCATAATGTCTACAGAAGTTGAATCACTGTGTCATACACCTGAAACTAATGTAACATTATGTGTCAACTATACTCAAATTTTAAAAATTATAAAAAAAGAAAAAAGGAAGAAAGAAAAGAAAAAAAAGAAGTTGAGCAGGGCAATTCGGTAGGCAAAACAATGGCCCCCAAAGATATCTACGCCTTAATCCTTGGAATATGTGATGATTATTGCCTCACAAGAGACTTTGTGGATGTGATTAAGTCAAGGACCTTGAGATGGGGAGATTATCCTGGATTATCCGGGTGGGCCCCACCTAATCACATGAGTCCTTAAAAGTGGAAGAGGAAGGTGATGAGGGGGTCAGAGCGATGCTTCTGGGAAGGATTCTGGCCGCCACTGTGGGCTCTGAAGACAGAGTTTGCCATGAGGCAAGGAGTACGGTGGCCTCCCTCAGTTTGCCATCAGCAAGAAAGCAGGGGATTTGGTCTTGAAACCACAAAGAACAAAATCCTTCCAACAACCCGAGCAAGCAGAGAAAAGATTCTCCCCCAGAGTCCTGGAACGGGACACAGCCTTGCTGACACCTCGATTTCAGTCTGATGAGACCTACACTAGATTTCTGACCTACAGAATGGCAAGATAATACACCTGTGTCATTTTTAAGCCACTACATTTACGATGATTTGTTATAGCAGCAGTAGAAAATAAATACAGGCAAGAACAGAGCACTGGCTGTCAGGGGGGCCATCGTGGCTAGGTCTGGCTCTGCCATTGGGGGTCCCTGTGCCCTTGGCGAGCCCTTGGTTCTTGAGCTTTTTCTTTAAAAAGGAGTGGTCATCTCATAACCCCTTCCAGCTCAAAAGCTCTGTTTGGCATGTGTACTTATTGGCCCTGAATTTTGCAGAGGGAAGAGTTTTTCCCCCACTGCAATGTACAGAATCCCACAGAGATTCCTCAAAAAACTAAAAGTAGGGGCATCTGGGTGGCTCAGTGGGTTAAGCGGCTGCCTTCAGCTCAGATCATGATCTCAGGGTCCTGGGATTGAGCCCCACGTCAGGCTCCCTGCTCAGTGGGGAGTCTGGTTCTCCCTCTCCCTCTGCCTGCTGCTCTGCCTACTTGTGCTCTCTCTCTCTGTCAAATAAATAAATAAAATCTTAAAGAAAAAAAAAAACAACTAAGAGTAGAACTACCATATGATCCAGCAATCCCATTTCTGGGTGTGTATCTGAAGGAAAAAAAAATCCCTGTCTTGAGAAGCTACCTGTGCCCCCATGTTCACAGCTGCGTTATATACAATAGCCAAGACAGAGAAACAGTGTAACTACACACTGATGGATGAAGGACAAAGTCAATGTGAGATAGATATATACTTATATATCCACTATGTATATAAAGGAGTATCATTCGGCCATAAAAAAGAAGCAAATTCTGATATTTGCAACAACATGGACAGAATTGAAGGGATGATGCTAAGTGAAATAAGTCAGAAAAGGATGGATACTGTATGATCTCACTTAAACGTGCAATCCCAAAAACGAAACTCTTAGAAAGAGGGCTTTTCCAAGGTGAGGCGTGGAGGGAGGGCGACATGGATGAAGGTGGTCCAAAGCTACAAACTCACAGTTATAGATACCGAGGATATTCAGTAGGGTGACTAGAGTTGACAAGTCTGTATTATGTACTTGAAAGTTGATCAGAGAGCGGATCTTGGGATGTCTGGGTGGCTCAGTCGATTAAGCATCTGTCTTTGACTCAGGTCGTGATCCCAGGGTTCTGGGATCGAGCCCTACATTGGGCTCCCTGCTCCAACGGGAGTCTCTTTCTCCCTCTGCCCCTCCTCCCACTCGTTCTCTCTCTCTCTCAAATAAATAGATAAAATCTTAAAAAAAATAATAAACTAAAAGAAATAAATAATTAAAGAGCACAGGACCCCCATCCTCCTTCATCCGATGGGCTGCTGGGGGTGGGGGCGAGCACAAAGGCGTACTCAGGAGAACGACCGCAAGGCCTCCTTGTCCCAGAGCTGCCCCCAGACTGCGCCTGCCATCGGCTGGCTGTGCTGTATGTTTGCTGCACCTGCCCTTCCAGGAGAGGTTAGCGTTTGCTCCGGGATGCTCCCAGGCTGCTCCACAGTTTGCTGGCAGCCTGAATGGGGAGTGGGGGGAGCACGTGGAAGCTTGGGGGGGCACACAGAACTCCTGAGTGCCTCCTGCCTCATCGTCCCTGCGTCTTAGCCCCTCTGCTGGGGCCCTGGGGTGGGCCTGGGGAGGTGAGGTGGCTCCCGGTAGGACACCTTTGGGGCCTCCCTGGCTGGGACCCTGCTTCTCTGCCCTGCTCTCTTCTGCGGCAGCGGCGCGGGCGGCTTCCCACCCCGGCGCTTTGATGGAGCGCAGACAGGCCCTGGGGTGCTCCCTGCCTGTTCCTGTCGCTGGGGCTGAGCCAAGGTGGAATGTGGGAGGCCCGCGTGGTTTGGGGCTCCCCACCCTGCCCAAGCTGAGCACCTCATCCTGAAGTGGCCTGGGTGGGAGCTGGAGCCCCTTCCTCAAAGCGAAGTCCCCTCACGAGCTCAGAGCCATACTTGGGCGAATGCCTCTCTGAGCCTCAGTTTCCCCATCTGTCAAACAGAGATAGTAAATGGTACCTACCTCAAAGGGTTGTTATGCTGATAAAAATCAGACATTTTTTAATGAGCCCTTAATACGTCAGTGTCTGGCATGTTATAAGTAAGTGTTCAATAAGTCTTGACTGTTTTATTTTTAATTACAGCATTAATAAAATCATTATGAAGTCATCGTAAGGATGAGAGCAGTTCAGTTCTCTCCCTGGGCCCCTTCCCATGTCTGGGACGAACTGGTTGCACTGGACAATCTCTGGAGTGCTGCCTCTCTCTGAGGTCCTGAGTTGCCTCAGTTTCCCCACCTCTTCCTAGGCATATGTTGGGCATACGGCAAGCACAGGCTGACGCTGAGACGGCAGAGCCCAGGGGCCTGGTTCCTGGTCCGCTGTCTGCTGCCCGGGGGCCCTCATCTGAAAGATGGGGCTGGTGGAATTTTAGACCCTCCCATGCCTCCCCCTGCTTGTCTTCATGAGGCACCCTGCAGGCTTGGCCAAGATGGCAGCTGAGGAATGGGGAAGTCTGGGGAGCCATCTTGGTCATGCTCCCTTGTAGACTGAGACCTGACGCAGCCTGGGGCAGCCTTCGCCTTGCCCCCCCACCCCACCTCTATCTTCTGTAAATCCCAACACTCCAGCAGCCCGGTCCCACCACCCCGTCCCATACCATAGGGTGCCCTGTGGATGCAGTGTCCCTCAAGAAACTGGAGCACCAGCTCTGGCCATGGTAGAATGAATAGCGACCGGATCTGGACAGGGCTGATGAGGACCAAGAAACCCCATCATCAGTGAAGTCCGGTGGAATGGTCCAGACTACCAAGTTGTGCTCACAGACTCGAGTGATAGGAAGGCTTTGGAAGTCCAAAGTTGACATGTTGGCACCCCACCTCCATACCGTCAATCTTCCCATTGTGTGCACTCCAGTCTGAGCCTTACTTCCAGCTGCCAGCTCCTGTCTTTTGGCCTTGGGGTCTGTCTGGATGCTAGGACTACCCTGCTCATACACCAGCTGGGAGTCCCAGAGAAGTACATCCCTTGGGAGCACTGATGAACAGAGGCTGGTGGATAAGTACCCCAGGGCCCATGCACCTCGGGGTGGGGTGGAATCCCAGAGCTCCCTATGGGATTCTGGCTGTCCGTAGTGGACATCTGCTGGACAGTGTGCTCTGTACTGGCTTCCTTCCCTCCCTGTCTCACTTCTCCACCCTTGCTAGGAGCTGAATCATTTCCCCCCAAAACTCAGAGGTTTAAGTCTTCACCCCCAGTACCTCACAGAATGGGACCTTATTTGGAAACAGGGTTGCTGCAGACATAATTAGTTGAAATGAGGTCAGTGGGGTAGGCTCTGATCCAACGTGACTGTGTCTTTATAAAAACGGGGGATGTGGACCCAGACACATATGTGCAGGGAGAATGCTAGATGAAGGTGAAGGCAGAGACCAGAGTGAGACTTCTACAACCCCAACTATGCCACATATGGCCAGGAAACTGCCAGAAGCTCGCCCTCAGAAGGGACCAACCTTGCTGGCACCTTGATTTTGGACTTCCAGCCTCTAGAACCGTGAGACGATAAATTTCTGTTGTTTGAGCCCCCTCCCCGCCCCGCCCTCCCCTGTGCCAGTTTGCAGTACTGTCATTGCAATCTTAACAAACACATTCTTCCCCATGGTGGTATTTTCTAGACTGGCCAAATAGAGTATTTGCATTCCAGTCTTTGTCCAGGGTCGGGAACCAAAGCTGAGGGACATGGGAAAGGAGGGCAGGCTGGTCCCATTGGGCAGGAAAATGTCAAGAGTGAGCAATGAAAATGACCTTAGGAACTGGGGCGGGGGGTGGGGGGAGGGCAGGGGCAGGCTGAAGACCAGAGCCCACCTCTGATCCAAGATCTGGGGATGTGCAAGGTGATTCTGCGTGTTGGCAGGGACAGGACGTCAGGGCGGGACATTGGCTCCAGCTGCCAAGGCAGTGGCCCCTTCGACACCCTCCTTTAGCTACCCTCTGCTCCTGGACGATGGGGAGGGGGCTGGGCGGCCCCTGTGCTCTCACTGGGGCAGGATCGGGGGCTGGTAGTTTGCGTGTGTGCAGATCAAGAGCTCAAGCAAAATTCCTGCAGAGAATCCAGTCTCTTGCTGAAGAGAAAGGGTGAGTGGCCACCATGCCAGACCTATCCGGGGTTCTCTGGAAGTCTCACTGTTTGATAAAGCATGGGAAAATGGAGAAAATGAGAAAATGGAGAAAAAGAATCTTCTAGCAAACTCATGAGAAAAAGAAATTTGGGTTTTTGTTAAAAATTTAATGTTAATTTGGGGAAACTACGTGTACATCAAGAGGAGGATAATTATATCCCCAGGAGTTTATCCACCTGACTCGGCCAGGGTCCTTGCTTGTTCTGCTTCCTGCCTCTGGGGCCCTTGCTCCTTCTCCTGGTTGGATATGTGATGCATATGTGATCACATATGGCATATGTGATGCGCCTGTCCTGATTGGGTACCGAGGGCTGATGCCTTGAGAAAGAGCAAGGCCTGTAATAGGCATGGAAGCTTGGCTGTGCCAAACCTAACTCCCCTTACCATGGGCCTCAGTTTCCCTCTCCTCCAGCATGGTGCTGGAGGGGGACAGGACGCCGCAAAGCTTTCAGCTCACCACTTCCGGGTGCAGCTGTTCAGAGGGCCTTTCTCTGAGATCCTGCTGGTGCGAGTCCTGGAGGGCGAGGCTTTGGAGGCCCTGGAAAGTGAGTGCTGGAGGGAGGGCAGGGCGGAGGGGCGCTGTGGGGGGCCAAGGCAGGCTCGGGGCTAAATGGGCAGCCTGTGGGTGCTGGAGGCGAGGCAGGATTCCTGGTAGTTTGGGTGTAACTTGAAATTCTGCCATTTACCTTCTTATCTCATCATCAGAAGGAAATCAGATGAGAGAGTGTTGAGCTCGTTGTAATAGAAGTAATTTTTTTGCCCTCTGGTTGCTATCAATTAAATCCTCTTTTCTGTTGATCATCTTCAGAGACTCTCTGAAAGGACTTTCTGGACCGATTGGCACAGAGCTAATTAGGCCAGTAAGGACAAGTCAAGTGCTGTCCCCACAGGGGCCACAGGACAGCTGCTCAGCCTTGGGCACCATTTGTCTTGGGTTTGAGGCTCAACCCTGCTATTAACCAACCGTGTCACTGTTGCTAGGGTGACACGCCTTAACTTTCGCATCTATAAAATGGGAATGATAGCAGTGCAGACCCATGTATCCAGTATCTATGGGGCATCAATCCTTGGCATTGCAGAGGAACCTCAGATTCAAGCTGTCCAAAACTGAACTTGACACCTTTCTTCCCCATTCTGCTCCTCTTTCAGCATTTTCCACCTCAGTAAATGGCCCAGCATCAGTCAAGCCCCACACCTGGATGCCTAAGGCAGAAAGCTGTAAAAAAAACCCTCAAGTGTCAGTTCCTCCAGGAAGCCCTCCTTGATCACTTTCATTCTCCTGTGGGTTAGATTGCCCCCCAACAGACTTCCATGCTTTCGTGTGTATGTCCCTTTGACATAGTTACGTTTTAGTGATCTCTTGGTGTGTCTCTCTCACTAAATGGTGAGGCCCTTCAGGGCAGGGACGTTTAATCTTCTTAGAATCTTCAAGACCTAGTATAGGACCTGCTTGGGTTGGTTTCTGAGCTTCTAAACCTCTGTTATCTCCATCATGCACATTCCCCCCAGCCCCAAATAAACAGGCAATTTATATATTTATTTTAAAAAGATTGATTTGTTCATTTTAGAGAGAGAGTGAGAGTGTGGAGAGAAGGGCAGAGGGAGAGAGAGAATCTTTAAGCAGATTCTGTGCTGAGCAGCGAGCCCAATGTGGGGCTCGATCTTAGGACCCTGAGCTCATGTCCTGAACTGAAGTCAAGAGTCAGACACCTAACTGACTGAGCCACCCAGGCGTCCCTGAACAGGCAATTTGAATAAAAGATTGTGTTCGCTTCCAGACGAGTTCCCCTCACCACACGTCTCTGAGACTGCAGGTCTGGAGTCTCTCAGTATAGAAACCCGGTGCTGCCCCCCAGAGTCTGAGGTAGCATGGAACGGTGAGTGGATTCAGGAGTTGTCCTGTGCTTTTAAAAACATTTTATTTTATTTTGAGTTTATCTATTTACAGATGTCCATATTTAAAAATACTGTTTTTATTTTTAATTCCAGTATAGTTAACATACAACCTTGTATTACTTTCAAGTGTACAGTAGAGCGATTCGACACTTCCATACGTCGCCCAGTGCTCCCTACGACAAGCGTCCTCCGTAGCCCCCATCACCCATTCCCCCACCGCCGCTAACCAGCAGTGTGTTCTCTATAGCCAAGAGTCTGTTCCTAGGTTTGCCTCTTTTTTTTTTCCTTTGCTTATTTCTTTTTGTTTGTTTCTTAAATTCTTAAATTTACATATGAGCGCGATCATATGGTATTTGTCTCTGACGGACTTATTTCATTTAGCGTTAGACTCTCTAGCTCCATCCACTGCGTTGCCATCTTGGGTTTTCCTTTTCCTTTCTGTGTCACATCCAATTAATCCCCAAGTCCTTCAGCCTCTTCCTGCCACATGGCTCCTGCATCAGCCCCCTCCTTGCCACTCCAGGCCCACAGCAGCGGTGCAAAAGCCAGTTGTCCGGCAATCCCATTCCCCTCGGGCTGTGGGACATGCTAAGGGCCCTGTAGCAGGACCAGGGCTCCTGTCGGGGCACCCACCCCGTTAATCACCCCCTTCCTGGCCCTATTCCCCTAACTGGGCTTGGGTCAAGAATCCACTGCTCCTGAGAGCCCCTCTCTGCCTGTCTGCTCTGTCACGTACACAGACAGGCAGGACCTGTGTTCCTGCGTCTTCCTCAAAGACCAGCCCAGGGCCCCAGCACCTAACACCTCATAGGTCTTCAACATGTGTTTGGTGTCTTTCCCATGGCTTGTCTCTTAGCTTGCAGGCCTACTCAGTGCAGACGTGTTGTGTGATTATAGCGAGAGTCACTAAGGCTTTGTCTTCAGCACGCTCATGAATCCTGCTGGAGGGTACTTCGTGGGGCTAACATGTCATAGGCCCATAGGGGCATTTTTATCCATTTTACTGCTGTCATCTGTGTGTGGGCCTGACGAGGAAAGCCCCCATGGACCCGTCATTTCCTGGCTGTTTGCAGATGCCTGTAGAACTCCCCTAAACCATTGGCCCCCTGCCCTTTGCACAGGAGACCAGCCTCTCTGGTAGGCTGTCTGTTCCCCTGGAGAGAGCCCAAGGAGGGCAGGAAATATCACCTCAAAGAGACATGCGGGGCTCTCAGAGAGGGTCGCTCCCCACCCTTCACTTGGACCCCAAATGTATTTCTTCTCACGGCACATGTATCTGTCAAATCCTATTTTGCGATTGCCTTCCAGTTTCAATTTAAAGATGGCAGTGTCAGGGCACCAGGGTAGCTCAGTCGGTTAGACGTCCGATTCTCGGTTTCAGCTCAGGTCACAACCTCAGGGTCACGAGATCCAGCCCTGTGTCCGGCTCCACGTTCAGCGGGGAGTCTGCTGGAGATTCTGTCTCTCTCCCTCTGCTCCTCCTCCCCTAGCTCGCACATTCTCTCTCCTTTCCTAAAATAAATAAATAAACATTTTTAAAAAACAAAGATGGCAGTCTCACAGTTACAAATTTCAGCTTTTCCTTTTTTTTTTTTAAGTAAGCTCTATGCCCAACGTAGGGCTTGAACTCACGACCCCGAGAGCAAGTCACATGCTCTACCAAAGGAGTCAGCCAAGTGGGCCTTCAGTTTCTTAATTAAAAAAGTAAAACAGGATTCAGAAGGCACTCTGAATTTGCCACGGTTCCCCTGAGCATTTATTACTTCACTTGTTCTCCAGATGTGCTCCCGGGACCAGGAGGACCATTACCATCAGCGGTTCCTGGGAACTTGATAGAAATGCAAATTCTCAGGCTGCACCCCAAACCCCCTAACTCAGAGTCTCTGAGGCCTGGTGGGCCCATAATCTGTTTTAACAAACCCCACAGGTGATTCTGTGAATCTTCAAGGTTCGAGAAGCATTGAACTAACCTGTAGTTTCAAGTGTTTGGAGTAACCAACTAGTTCTGAAAGATTCGTGAGAATTCAGGCAGGGATAATTAATGGTTTCTTTTCTTTTTTTTTTTTTTTATCTTTTTTTTTTTTTTAAAGATTTTATTTATTTATTTCACAGAGGGAGAGAGATCACAAGGAGGCAGAGAGAGAGGGGGGGAAGCAGGCTCCCTGCTGAGCAGGGAGCCCGATGCGGGCCTCGATCCCAGGACCCTGAGATCATGACCTGAGCCGAAAGCAGAGGCTTTAACCCACTGAGCCACCCAGGCGCCCTGGTTTATTTTCTTTTTAATTCAAGCCTAAATTGGGGGGTGGGAGCAGTGGGGTGGCGGGGTGGGGGGATTCTCAGATTTTCGATGCATTAGACTCCCCTTGGAGGGCTTGTTAAAACACAACTGGCTGGGCCCCACCCCAGACTTTCTGAATCAGTAAGTCTGGTATGGGGCCTGAGAATCTGCATTTCTAACAAGGTCCATAGTGATGGAAAGCATGTGATGCTTGTCTGGGGACCACATTTTGAGAACCATTGCCCTGAGCAATTTCCAAAATAAGTTCTTGCCTGTCTCATGGATACAGGCACAGATAAAATGTGCTCAGACTTAAATCAGTATCATAGTTGATAGTCTGCTCTTTGAGGGTTTTTTTTTTTTAAAGATGTTATTTATTTACTTGAAAGAGAGAGAGCGAGTGCACAAGTGGGGGTGGGGGAAGACAGAGGGAGAAGCAGGCTGTCTGCTGAGCAGGATGCCTGACTTGGGGCTGAATCCCAGGACCTTGGGATCATGACCTGAGCCAAAGGCAGATGCTTAACTGACTGAGCCTCCTGAGCGCCCCTCTTTGAGGGTTTAAAAAATATATTTGTTTTTTAAATAAGTTCAGAGGCTTTTAGTGGCAATATCTCATTGTATCTTAGCTTCCCCGTCTGTAAAATGGGTAGGTCATAGTATCTACCCCCCATTGTTATGAGGGGATCCAGAAAAAGCGCCTAGCCCGGTGCCTGGCACACTCTTCCGTCCTTTCTGGAAATGACCTATTATGACTATGATCTCATATTTCTGTTGGACTAGGAGATTAGTGCCAGAAGTCCTCCTGTGAATCCCAAATCATACAAAGTACATATAAGAAAACTGAGAATGAGGCGCCTGAGTGGATCAGTCAGTTAAGCGTCTGAATCTTGGTTTTGGCTCAGGTAGTGATTTCCGGGGTCATGAGGCCGAGCCTCGTGTTGGGCTCCAGGCTCAGCACGGTGTCTACTTGGCCCTCTCCTCTGTCCTTACCTCTGTTGGTGTTTTCTCTCTATCTCTCTCAAAGGAAGAAATAAATAAAATCTTTAAAAAAACTGAGAATGAACTACATTATGTTCTAAGCCTATGAGTGGGGAGACAGCTGTTCTTAGCCCTGGGGGGGATGGTGGTTAGGAGTCTACATGCCCTCAGCCATACCTGCGTGGCCCCCAGGGCCGGGTGTCCCAGAGATGGACAAAGAATTAGAAAAGGCGATGATGAACCAGTTGCTCAGGTCAAATTTTACAGCAGTTTGGATTATAAAAGTAACGTGCTCCTCATGAAAAACTGCTATGTTAAAGGCTCTCTGTCCTTCAGGACAGCTGGTGGCGACATGCCAACAATAGGGCTGCCCAGTGCGCCCACAGATGTCCCTGTAGAGCAGAGTGACCACAGGCCCACGGGCTGCACCCATGGAACCTGCAACAGAAGCCAGTGTCTCTTGCGGGATGGCGCTGTGGGCACCCACCTGGAGTTGCCCTGTTTTCCTAACAACTCATGCTCACCTGTCTAGCCCGCCAGAGGGAAAGTGATTCTGTGCTTTTTACCCTGTCTTTCTTCCACTGACAGTGTCTGTGAGGGCCCATCCCTGTTTGCAGAACTCACGGGTCCTGGGGGACCCCAGCGTGCCTGTGTGCCTGCCGGTCTGCCTCTCTGGCCTCGGCAACCCTCCCACCCCCGCAAGGCTCCCACCTCCCACCTCTATCCTCTAGGCTAGGCACCCTCCTCTGCATTCTCCCGGTTCCCTCCTCCGTGTCAGCTGAGACAGATGCTTGTCCCTCCTAGGAGCTGTCCCCTTCTATGCGCTCCCTCAGCCCATCAGCTCGTCCCTCACTTTTTTCTTCTTTTAAGATTTTGTTTATTTATTTGAGAGAGAGAGTGAGTGAGGAAGCACAAGCCGGGGGAGCTCCAGAGAGAGAGGGAGAAGCAGACTCCCCGCCGAGGAGGGACCCCGCCCCCACCACGTGGGACTTGATCCCAGGACTCTGGAATCATGACCTGAACCGAAGCCAGACGCTTAACCGACTGAGCCACCCAGGCGCCCCTGTTCCTCACTTTCTGGAATCACACATCCTTTCGAAATATGTTAGACATAAGTAGCCATATTATAAGTATTGTTCTGAAACTTGCTTTTTGCCTTCAACTTTTATCTTGACCCTGTTCCGAGAGCTCCCTGCCATCTCTCCCACAGTCAGGGTGTCTGGTGAGGGATTGGATGATTCCCCTGGGGATGGACATTAGGTTGTTCCCACTTTCACCATTACAGAGAGTTGCAAAGAACATTCTTGTGCACACATCCTGCACAGATGGGGAAGGAGAGTCTAGGATAGAAATCTGAAGGTAGGGGCACCTTGGTGGCTGAGACCTCCCTGTGCAGGGTGTTATGCTCTCTCTCTGTCAAATAAATAAGTAAAATCTTAAAAAAAGAAAATCTGAAGGTAGGCGGGCCCCTAGGCAGTTCAGTCTGTTAAGCGTCAGACTCTTGATTTTGGTTCAGGTCATGATCTCGTGGTCATGGGATCGAGTCCCCCAACAGGCTCTGTACTCAGCACGGAGTCTGCTTGTCCCTCTCCCTCTGCTCCTCCCCCTGCTCATTCTCTCTCTCTCTCTCTCTCTCAAATAAATAAATAAATCTTTAAAAAAAAAATCAGATGGTAGAGTTGCTGGGTAAGATGGTATATACTCACTTTAAATTTTGAAAAGAAATTCCAAAGTGCTTTCCAGAAACTATGTACCTGTTTTTGCTTCTACCAACGGTGAAAGGGGGCCTCACTGGTGTTCAAGGCCTGTGGAACTGAGCCCTGGCACGTCGTTTCTAGAGACCTATTGGGTAGTGTCTCCCCGCAGACCTAGGGCCGGCCCCTTTCTCAGGGCTTCTCCCTCCCACCTGCTGGTCCAGGCACACAGGTCTTCCGAATCCAGAAACCCTCAGGGGGCAGGGCCCCATCTGAGATGCGAATGGGAACAGGAACCTGAGGCCTTTAGTAGTTAATGAAAAACCCCTTTGTTTTGCTGATCGACCCACTGGGGTTTTGACATGTTTTTGTTTCATTTTGTCATTTCTGTGGGCTTGGAAGTGGCAGGTGCTCTCCCCTCCTAGAACATGCGTGTGAATCTGCCGGTGCTGGAAGGGTGTAGCAGGTGAGGCCCCTAGTGGTGACTGGCAGTAACAATGGCTGTAGCCTAGAGTCATTTCTGACATTCATATATCCAGCCACTAACAATTCATTCATTTGTAAGATAATGACCAAGCGCTTTCCATATGTCAGGCACTGTACTAGGCTTTGGGATGCAGAGTCATTATACAGCTACAGATTTGAGGGGGCAGCCCAGAGGGGTTTGTTCCCAGCAAAGGCCCCAAAGTAGGAAAGAGCACAGAGTGGGAAGAAAGAGAGAGGATGCTGGAGGGCAGGCAGGGGCTGGATCCCTTAGGTTTTGAAGAGTACGCCCAGAGCAATGGGGAAAACACAGAGAATGTGTAGCAAGGGTAGATGGAGTAACAGGATTTGATTTACGATATTTGACCTTGGGCTTGGAGGAAGGAGACAGGAGTCAACCCTGAGTAACAGAATCACTGGGTTTCTATTCTTCTGGACAGTTTGAATTCCTCCCTTGTTTGTGGGATGGGGCTAGGATTAAATGACCGTGGCCTTGAAATTGGGCAAGAGTGGGGTGGGGGGGCAGGATGGGGGCAGGAGGCCCAGCTTCTGGCAACCAGCCCCTAGCAATGTAGGGCCAAGGACTGTGTGCTCTGTTAGTCCCTGCAGAACT
>LNAC01000094.1:3531669-3544470 GCA_002007465.1 Ailurus styani | reverse complement strand
ATAAAAGATGAGAGACTGTGGATTCTGAGAAACAAACTGAGGGTTATGGAGGGGAGGGGGTTGGGGAGAGGGGGGAGCCTGGAGCAACCAGGCAGGCAAGAGAGTGGGCCTGAGACACCAGCTCCCTTCACACCCACTGCCTCTCACTAACACCCCACACTGCTCACCTTCCACTGAGAAAGATGGCAAGGCTTTCCAAATTTGCTAGGCTAAAGCTTTTCAAAACCCCATTGCAGAGCCCATCTGATAACTGTGAACTGAGCTGGTTCTCCAAGTACATCGCCTGCTTTAACGCTCACAGTTGCCCAGTCGGAGGGTGACATGCCCATTAAACGGCAGAAGAAGCTGCCCATCTGAGTACCCTCGAGGAAGGAGCCAGGGTCTCATTCAGGGCCCTTCACCCTTCTCCAGCCCCTCAGAGACTTGGTGTTAAAAACCTTTCTAGGTGTCTGACCTCAGAATACTCGTGGGTCCTCCAAGCTTCTCACCTCCTCCTCAGCTAGCCCACCCACACTCGCTGCCCTGCTGGTCAGCCCTCGAGGCCTCTCTGAATGCAGGAGACCCTCGGCACCGTGTCATCCTGCAGGACTCAAGGTCATCGGTCCCCTCACTGGACCATGCGTTGCTGCAAGTCCAGCCTCTGCTCTGATCCACCCGTCCTGGTCCCCCACCGCCCTGGAGACCGACCCAGCACACAGCAAAAGGTGCCGTGTAAGGTTCGTGAGGGTCAATAAGAGAGCCTTGGCAAAGACCCCAGTGACCTGGTGTTTTTCAGAGTGGCCCAGTGAAAAGTGAGCTCCCTGCTTCTGCACCGTAGCCAAAATGTCCCAGACTCCAGAAGTGCGAAGGGAAAAACAGGAGCATGCTTGTCTGGAGGGTGGGGGGGGATATAGTGGTTCGATGTACAGCCACAAGCTAACTCTGTGAGCTTGGACAAATCCCTCAGCTTCTCTTTGCCTCAGTTTCCCTATCTGTAACTAGAGGTGTGTTCGTACGTATTTTATAGGGTTGTGATGAAGATAAAGTGAGTTATCATGTCTAGCATGCTTAGAACAGTGCCTGGCAAATACTTTGTTTAAAGATAAACTGAGGCAGAGGCACCTGGTTGGCTCAGTCATTAAGCGTCTGCCTTCAGCTCAGGTCATGATCCCAGGGTCCTGGAATCGAGCCCTGCTTCAGGCTCCCCGCTCAGCAGGAAGCCTGCTTCTCCCTCTCCCACTCCCCCTGCTTGTGTTCCCTCTCTTGCTGTATCTCTCTCTGACAAATAAATAAATAAAATCTTTTTTAAAAGTATTAAAAAAAGATAAACTGAGGCATATTGAAAATTGTAGCGTTTATGTGAGCAAAAATGGATTTGAATTGGACAGCATCCAATCTAGCAGATAGAAAAGAGCTCAGAGGAGCCCTACAAAAGACTTTGATAGGCAGAAGGGGGCAGGAGCAAGGAAGTTCTACAAGGAACAAACAAAGAAATGAATAAAAAACCAGGTTGGGTGTTGCAAGGTCACTTTCCCTGAGAAGAGATCAGGGGTGTTTGGGGCAAATTACCTCACTAGCACTGGTCAAGTGATTCCTGACTGACTGTCTTAAGATTCCATTTCTGGGAGAGCCAACACTGCAATTAAGTTCAGTCTTGGTTTGGTGACTGGCATTTAGCATAAGGGGCTCCATTTTGGGCCCTTTGTTTTCTTTAATTTTTAAAAAAATTTTTATTTTTTATTTTTTTAAGATTTTATTTATTATTTATTTGACAGAGAGAGAGAGATTACAAGTAAGCAGAGAGGCAGGCAGAGAGAGAGGAGGAAGCAGGCTCCCTGCTGAGTAGGAAGCCTGATGCAGGACTCAATCCCAGGACCCTGAGATCATGACCTGAGCCGAAGGCAGAGAGGCTTTAACCCACTGAGCCACCCGGGCGCCCCCCCAAATTTTTTATTTTTAAAGTAATCTCTACACCCAACATGGAGCTCACAACCCTGAGATCAAGAGTCCTGTGCTCTCTCCTATCTCTGCTCTCCAGACACCCCTGAGCCTTGTTTTTTAACAATGTAAACATTTGTTTTTCTTGTCCTGCCCTCCAGAGACTCTGAGTTTGGCAGAGGGACTGAGAGGCAATTGTACTAGCATAAAGTACACTCCCTAAGAGGAGACCAAGTACGCTTACATAAGCTTGGACCCCACATTTTTGAAGCTGAGGAGATTCTAGGGATGTTTCCATTTTAAGCTTCTGACAGCTTCTGATTCATAATTGGGCAAGAACTGCTCTTTGTTTGGGGGAAACCACCTCAAAATTAAAGCCAGATTTTTTTTTCCCAGAAATTTGTTTTTGAGCTGAATTTTTGCCTGTGAGCTAAATCGTCCCATTCCTAACTGGGAAGAATTGTCCTTCTTGGGAGCGGAGTTGTTTCTGAGAAGGTGATCCTGGTACTAAGGAAAAAGAGCCAATTATCAGGAGGGAGAAAGACCATTTACTGCCCTCGTGGGGCCCAGGGAAGACTGGAGGCCAGGTCTTTGTGGAGAATCTCGGTCACAAGGAGGTGGGCACCAGATGGTTGGTTGGTCCCACCACAGGGCAGCAGAATGGACCAGAAGGTGCCCCGTGGGCTGGCAAGGGGAGGGGGTCCACCAGGCAGCCCACACAGCAGGGGGGCTCTTGGCCTATAGGAAGCTTTTCTCTTCTGCAATGTAAGTCTCTCCTACCATTCCCAAACTGTTCTGGAAAAGTTTATTTCTGGTCCTAGCCATATTTTGGAGACTCACAGAGGATCTTGTGCCAGTACGTGGACCTGAAGACAAAACCGTCCTCAGAAATACTCCAGGGAGAGAAAGTGGGCATGACTGGCTTTCCTAAGACCTCATCCCACTGTTCCTTGTGCATTAAAGGGAAGTGTGACCTTTCAGGCTGGAGAACCTGGGGAATCAGGAGTGACTCAGCTGAGGAGTGAGGAAAGCCAGGGCTCAGGAAGGCTGCACAGAGGAGGTGACCCATAAGCAGGGTTTTGGAGAATGAATAGGAGTTCAACAGTGATGCAGATGAGTGAAATTATTCCTCCTGCTCTCCCCGGTTTTCCCCCATCACACAGCACCTGGGAAATGCACGTTTGGCTTTTGAGAGACCCCTAAACTCCAGCAAGAATCAGCTGCTTGGAGCACCCACTTGGAGCAGAAGAGTGGGGGCAGCCTCTGCCTTTTTCAGTCCTCTATAGGGAGGGACAGGTTTCTGGCTCCCTTGGGCTCCTCTAGGCTTTCTAAGCATGGCAATGAATACCATTCCCAGTCCCACCTCAGGTACTTCAGATTCAGTAGAGTGCTTATAGATTGCTTTTGTCAAAATGTGTGAATTCCCCTGGGGGCAGAGAGATTTATTCAGTCTTTGCCGAGTTGGCTCTTATTTGCCGTTACCTGCAAAAATATATTTCTTGGGCCCAGTTCCCAGAGGAGCGATGTTAGGTCATTACTCCGTGAATTGTTAGGCTGTAAAGGAGCCATTCCTCACTCATCCGCAGCACGGCAATGGTGGCTCGGCGGCCGGGTCACGGCAGGCGCTCCTGTTACGGCCATCTGTTGTGGTGGCAGCCGATGATGGCTCTGCAGGCGCGGAAAGTGGACACTTGGGAATTATTTGTGGGTGCACATTTAACCGTTTCTCCCCTGCCTCTGCTCTAATATATGATGCAACAGGGCCAGCCCGCTGAGCAAAGAAACAGAGGGAGGTGGGTGTTCAGAGTTTATCGGAAACTTTTGATTGCCTCTGCCCACAACTCCTTGAGGGGGAAACAAGTGGGGGCCTGGTGCTCTTCTGCATTCTTTCCTCTTCTGATGTTTGCATCAGGAGCTCCACCACCACAACTGGGTCAATGTCAAGGCTGGACACAGGTCCCCAAAGCAAGTCAATAACTTAGATTATTTCTGATGTTGGAATTTTCTCCCTTTTCCTAGGCATACTCTTGGCAGTGGAAACCCCCTTGCAGCCTCCCCTTCCCCATCAGAGCTCCCCAACAAGACCAAGGTCCGGTTGCCTCAAGGCCTGATGGGGGACAGGGATGATGCTGGCTCTGCTGTTAATTCTGGGAAGATGCTAATAATGCCTGAATCGGCCTGATCTGCACCAAAAGAGGCTTCCATTTTAAGGATTAGCACAGGTCTGTGTAGTTAAACCAGTGGTTTCAATCAGAGCAATTACAGTCCCTCCCATCCTACCTCGAGCACATTTGGCAATGTCTGGAGACATTTTTGGTCATCATAACAGTGGGGAGGGAGTTTATTGGCATCTAGTGAGTCGAACAGAGATGATGTCACGCATCCTGTAATGCACGCACCTCCTCTGACAAAGAATCACATGGTCCCAAATGCCAACGGTACCCAGGTTGAGAAATCCTGAGTTAGAAAGAGCCAGATTCTGGTCTGGCTAAAAAAAATGCTGCCTTGGGGCACCTGGGTGGCTCAGTCGTTAAGCCTCTGCTTCTGTTTCAGGTCATGATCCCAGTGTCCTGGGATCGAGCCCCACATCGGGCTCCCTGCTCCTTGCTCCATGGGAAGACTGCTTCTCCCTCTGCCACTCCCCCTGCTTGTGTTCCCTCTCTCGATGTCTCTCTCTCTCTGTCAAATAAATAAATAAAATCTTAAAAAAAAAATGCTGCCTCTGTCCCTTCAGGGAGGGGTGAGCTTGGGAGAAGGACCTGAAAGAGCAGTGGAGGGAGAACTTTGCATCCTTCCATCCCATTCTTGGTTTGCAGAATGAGCAGGGACTCCTTTGGGAGCAATGCTGCCCAAAAGAACTTTCTGGGGCACCTGGGTGGCTCAGTTGGTTAAGCGACTGCCTTCAGCTCAGGTCATGATCCTGGAGTCCCGGGATTGAGTCCCGCATCGGGCTCTCAGCTCCGTCAGGTGTTTTCTTCTCCCTCTGACCTTCTCCTCTCTCATGCTCTCTCTCACTCTCTCTCTCTCAAATAAATAAATAAAAAATCTTAAAACAAACAAGCAAACAAAAGAACTTTCTATAGTGATGGGAATACGCCATATTTATGGTCTGATAGCCACTCACCATATGTGACTTATTGGGTACTTAATATGTACCTATCGAGTAAGACTGAGGGCTGAATTTTTAATTTTATTTATTTTCAAATAATTTTCAATTCAAGTTAAATAGCCACAGGTGGCTAGTGTCTACCTTAACGAAAACTGTAGTGTGATAGTCCTCAAATCTGCCCCTCTCTGGGGTGTCACAGCCGCTGGGGGAGAGGGTGCTTCATTCACAGTGAGGAGCTAACGGCAGGTAGGGAAAAGCCCAGTCATCCTTCTGAGTGAGGAGGTTCAAACTGCGAGTGGACAGGGCCACTGGCCCGGCAGCCTAAGTGGGGTCCTGGGCCCTGGCAGTCTGGGTGTGGCAGCCTGAGCCCATACAGACCTGGAGGCCTGCAGCTCTGTCTGCAGGGCTTGGCCTCAACTCTGTCCCCAGGAGGCCTTAGGAGTTCCAGAACCTTTCGCTCTTGGGCCAGGCAGGGAAGAACCATCCCACGGAGCGGGGCAGGATAACCAGATGCAGAGAGGGCTGAAACCTACAAGGTTCTCCAAACTGGAGCCTATCAGGAGGCCCATGCCGGCTCCACCGCTTCTGTGTTCCCAGGGAGAGGGCCGAGAGGTGACCTTCTGGCCCCACTGAGCAGAGGAAAGCAGACACATAAAAGGCAGGCCCTCTCAGGCTCCACCCACAGCATAGAGTTTGAGAAAATTCAGATCATTTAGAGATCACATCATGCTTACCCTAATATATGAGCTTTGCCATAAAATATCAATGCTAATGATGGGGTAAGGTTTAAACCCCCAGGCAGAACTTTGATTCTGATAGAAGAGCTGGCTGGTCAGCTCAGTCTGCTTGTGTTACTGTTTGTAATCGTAATTTTATTTTTTTTTTTAATTTTATTTTTTTTAAAGTCATCCCTACACCCAACATGGGGCTCGAATTTATAACCTCGAGATCAAGGGTCGCATGCTTTACCGGCTGAGCCAGCCAGGCGCTCCCATCCTCGTAATTTTAAAATGTCAGGTAAATATTGAAACCTGAAGATTTCTGCATAGTTAACTTCCCTACCTCCTTCCTGTCTTTGCTGAGCCCAGCTTCTCTCGCTCACTGACATGACCAGCTCCCCAGCCTGCCTGAGACCCTCCTTCCCTGCTCTGTTTTCCCTGGGGACGCTTCTCAGGCCATAAGTCCCTCTGAAATTGGCTTATTTCTTTGGTTGATTTCAGTCATCTGCCTTGCCCCATGAGCACCTAAACTTCAAGATAGCAGGGTGTGGGCCTATTTTGTTCCCTTCAGCAGGTGAGTGATAAGCAGTCTGATGATCCGCCCGTGATGATCCGGTGAATGAGACACGTCAGGCACTGTGAGACGCTGTGACTGGGCTGGTGCTCATCATCTCATGGTTTTGGTTACAGCGGAAGGAGGAGCAAATGGAGGGAGGCCTCGGGCTTCAGTGACTGTCCCTGGCATGACCAGGCCGGAGTGTGGCAGGGCAAGGAGTGAAATCCCTGTTTCTGCCCCCGGGACTCTTTCCCGGCTCGGCCCTACAGGACGGAATCGTCGCCATGGCCCATGGCTGCACCGTGGGTCTGGCAGCACACCCTGCCACGTGGAGAGATTTGTAGCTTCCCAGGAAGGGCCAGGATTCTTTCCCTAACTTGCCAGAGAGGCCAAGAGGAGAGATGCTTAAAGCTAAGCTTCTAGAAGTCCTTGCCCTGTGGAGCTTTATCTGAAAAAGTCCAATGAGCAGATCACATCTCTGCAACAGGAACAGAAAAGAAGACCTGAAAAGAAGGTTCTGACCACAGAACTCTAAATTTATCTCCAACCTTCCCAAGAAAGTATCTTTTCCCATGAAGCTGGGTGAGTCTAACTTTGGTTTTAAGCAGCAACTCTGAGACACTTCCAGAACAGAATTCTAGAATATTCCTGGTAGTCCAATCTGGGGTCACCCTCAGAAAAATTTACTTCTTCTGTATTGCTGTGGAAAGGGAGGCTGGGCGGGGGTTGGGGGGATCCAGGAGAAATGGAGTAGAGGGAAGAGTATTCTCTCTGCTCAACTACTGGGCGGGGGTTGGGGAGATCCAGTAGAAATGGGAAGAGGGAAGAGTATTCTCTCTGCTCAACTACTTCCAAGGGACATCCACTCCCAACATGTTCTAAGGGCCAGTGTTCTCGTTGCTATCGCTGCAGAGCAACCGAAACATGGAAACTTTGCAACTGGAGAGAAGTAGTTTGTCATGCTCAGGGACGCTGTTGGGGATTCAGACAGGGCCCAGCAGGGGATGGCCTGTCTCTGCCCCATGCTGTCTAAACCTCCCTTGTGACCAGGACTTGAGCAGGTGCTGCAGCCCAGAGCATCTGCCCATGAACAGTCTGGGACTAGAAGCTTCCTCACAGCATGGCTGCCTTGGGGCTGCTCGGGCATCAGAAGCTCAGGCATCCAAACACAGGTGGCCCAGCAAACAGGGCAGAGGCCGGATGGACTTTTCTGACCTAGGTTTGGAGCTTACTCTGTGTCACTCCTGTCTCCTACTGTTGCAGTGACAGGCTAGTCACAAGTCCACCTGGAATCCAGCTCAACGGAGGGTTATCGACTCTCAAAGAGTCTGTAGCCATGACAGAGACCACATAGATCTGAATCAAGTCACCCACAGGCTGATGAAATATATATATATTATTGTCTTGTTTTTATTCTCTTATTGTTTATTCATAACGTAGTCAATTTTTTAAATTTTTAAAAATTGTCATAAAATATACATAACATAAAATTTACCATCTTAACTATTTCTTTCTTTCTTTTTTCTTTTTTAAAAAATACTTTATTTTTTTATTTGAGAGAGAGAGACGGAGTGACAGAGAGCTGGAGCAGGGAGGAGAGGGAGAAGCAGGCTCCCCACTGAACTGGGAGCCCCACATGGGACTCGATTCCAGGACCCTGGGATCATGACCTGAGCCAAAGACAGATTCTTAACTGACTGAGCCCCCCAGGCGTCCCCCGTCTCAGCCATTGTTAATCGTGCAGTTCAGTGGCGTCAAGCCCATGCACACTGGTGTACAACTATCCCCACCAACCTTCTCCAGAGCTCTTTTCATCTTGCAAAACCGAAACTCTGTCCCCAGTAAACACGATCTCCCCTCCCCCACTTCCCAGCCCCTGGCAACCACCATTCTGCTTTTCATCTTTCTGAAGCTGACTGCTCTGGTTATGTTATGTAAGTGAAATTATGCGGTATTTGTCTTTTTGTGACTGACTCATTTCACGTAGCATAATGTCCTCAAGTTTCATCCATGTTGTAGCAGATGTTCCAATCTCCTTCCTTTTTAAGGTTGAATAGTTGAATAATATTTTATTGTACATATACCCTACATTTTCTATATCCACTCATCTGTTGATGGACAGTTGGGCTGCTTCCTTGTTTTGGCTACTTGTCTTGGAGTAATGCTGCTATGAATATGGGTGCTATGAATATGGGTCAAAATACCTCTTTGAGCGCTCGCTTTTAATTTGGGGGGCATATGCCCAGAAGTGGAATTGGTGGATCATGTAGAAATTCAACTTTTAACGTTTTGAGAAACCACCATACTCTTTTCCATAAATGGCTACACCATTTTAGATTCCTACCAATAGCGCACAAGGGCTCCAATTTCTTCACATCCTCACCAACATTGCTATTTTCTGCTTTTTTGATAGTAGCCATCTTAATGGGTGTGAGTGATTTAATACATTTTGTTTATATTTAATCTGGAGATAACCTCTTGAGATACAAACTAGGGTTATCATCCTCAGTCTTAAAAGAAAAAGGAGAGAGCAGAGAAGCTGGTAGGTGATCGTGCATTGGTTAAGCGTCAGACTCTTGATTTTGGCTCAGGTCATGATGTTAGGGTGCTAGGATCGAGCCCCGCATCTCTCCCTCTGCAACCCACCCTGCCCACCCCTGCTCACGTGTGTGTGCATGCATGTTCTCGCTCTCTCTCTCTCTCTCACACACACACGCACACACACAAATTGAAATAAAAATTTCTCCAGTTCTTCTGGAAGCCCCTCCCTTCCTTGTGTCTCTTCCCATCTCTCTCACTGCGTCCGGCCCCTATCCTGCTGTGTGAACTCACTGACAGGAGGACATGGCCTTTCTGGACCTCAATTTGCTCTTCCACTAAATCGGAGAATACACAGGGGTGATTAGATCCAGAAGAGATAAAGTTTTAAGTGTCCCAGTAAGATATATCATAAACCTTAGTGTATTGTTAGTCTTCGTCGCTGTTTTGGGGGTGTAGTCCTCACATGGGCTTTAGCTATTCCTCCACATTTCTGGCACGTTTCTGTTGCTAGGGTCCAGCTCCATCCCCTGTGGCCCAGGAAGGGGAAAGCGGCAGCCTCTGTCATTTTGTGCTGTTTGGAGATGTAATGTATCAGGAAGACCAAGTCCTTTAAATGCCCATGGCTGCTGGCATTTGATTCTGGCTGTGTGGCTGAACAGCCATGACACAACCTCCACAGAGCCTCAGTTTCCTCGGCTGCAAAATGGGGGTTCAAATGCCATTCCATGGGGCTGCTGGCTGTGAATGGCCTCACCCTTGTCCAGGGCCGGCATAGTGTCTGAACACTGAAGGCACGCCGTAAATGCCGGGTCATTTTCCCTGTACGGAGAGAGAGGGCCGGGAGCTGTGAAGTCTCAGTTTGAGCAGAGCAAAGCTGGGATCACACTGTCCTCCCTGCGGTGGGATCCCAGGATCCCACCTGCGCTAGCCTGAGGAAGCACTCCATTCTTGATCTGTCCTGCCACCTGCTGGTGCAGTTTTGAGCTGCATTCCCCGGGCGGATGGTGGGGATGGGGGTGGAGAGCGAGTTCAAGGTTCGATCAGGAGCAACTGAAAAGTGTCAGAAGCCCTATTCACCCTCCCAATGAGGTCCTAGGCTCTTTATTCCCCAGAACAGAAGTGGAGGGGCTTGGACACTTGGGGAGAGATTGGAACTTTTCCCCCCTTAACCCTCTCAGAGGGGACAGGAGGGAATAGCCCATCTCGTGCCCCTTGGGGTCTGGGATGCACTTGGCTAGTACCCTGTGGGCAGCATTGGGACCTGAGCCTGCAAGTCTCTGCCATCTCTTAAGACCATTTCTCTGGGGCGGTGGGCAGTGAGAACAGTGTGTGGGGACCAGGAGATAGGGGCCCCTCACAATTCCCGGGCCCTGGCTCATCAGGCTGGGTCCACCTGCCTCACACATGAGATGCCCTTGCCCTCAGTCAGAATGATGACCAGAAGTTTCCCCCAAACTGAAGGAAGTGGGAGCGTGTGTGTAGGCGGACCCTGGGGAAGAATCCACAAACCCACATCCTGATGTGGCCCAAAGAAGAAGGGCTGACGATGGCTGTTCTGTCCCCCTGAGACCCTCCCCAGAGTCCAAAGTCCTTTTCAGGTACCGAGGACAGAGCCTCATGACCAGGAAGTCCTGTTAATGAACTTTCCCTGTTCCCGAGGACAAGTTTACCAAATGTAACTACCTTTGGGAACTGTTACTTAAGAACCAAAGGAAGAAGGATGGGCTTCGCTCAAAGCTTCTTATTTTGAAACCAAAACCAAAATCAAAAAACAAACCCAAAACAAAAAACACGGAAAAGTTGAAACAGTGATTCAATAGCCACTCCTGTATCTGTCTGTCCCCTACATCACCAGGTCCTAATATGGTGCCATCTTTGGTTTCTTTCCATCTCTTTCCATAGAGAGGGTATGGATACTGATAGACACAGATATATGTAGACAGATTTAGATCTGCAGACATACACTCGTGTGTGCGCATGGAACGGTTCAAAAGGTGCAGACTTGGTGACATTCCACCTGCATTATGGGCTGAACGTTTGTGTTCCTCCAAAATTCATCTGCGGAACACCTAACCCCCTATGTCCCCATGTGACGGTCTTATGAGGTGGGGCCTTTGGGGGATGGGGGTTAGGCCCCAAGGGTTCTCTCACTCTCTGCCATGTGAGATGTTGGTCCTTCTGGAAAATGCCTGTCACTGGAGTCTGACCATGCTGGTCCCTGGTCTCAGATTTCCAGCCTCTAGAACCACGAGAAAGAAATGTCTGTTGTCTATGAGCCACTCAGAAAATTAACAAAAATTCAATATTATCTAATATGTAATCCATATTCCCATGTTCATAATTATTCCCCAAGTATCTTCAAAAGCTGATTTAAAATAATTTTTTTAAAGATTTTATTTGAGAGAGAGTGAGATCAGAGAGTGGGAAAGATCACAGAGGCAGAGTGAGTGGGAGAAGCAGACGCCCCACTGAGCAGGGAGCCCAATTCGGGGCTCGATCCCAGGACTCTGGGATCATGACTTGAGCCGAAGGCAGATGTTTAACCAACTGAGCCACGTAGGTGCCCAAAGGCTGATTTTTTGGATCCAGGGTGCAATCAAGAGCACACATTACATGTACACGTTATGGCCCTTTACCTTTAGTCCCTTTTAATTGCCAGATCAACGTGTTCTCATCCATTGCCATCATTTCCATTTCTGATGTTCAAATAGCCCCAAATGGTCAGTGGGAACCTTCCGTACCCACCCCTAGACCCTTTTGACAGGACCCCAAGTAGCCTTTGGTAGTTCCTTTGCTTCCGGTGCCAGATGCCCAGACTCACTTTGTACCTTCCATTTGTAACCTGGAACCAGCCTTTTCTCCAAGGAGGCCTGGCTCCAAGTGGGAAATCCAGGATGGAAGTGCTGGGTGTGCTCATCACTACCAGACCCCCGAGCCTCCAGCCGCATGTCCAGTCCCTTGGCTTGAGGCTTCTTTGCTCTTCCAGAAGGCCTTCTGAGACCAGAGCGATGGGGATTCTATACCAGCTGCCTTCGTCCCCAAGAGCTGTGGGTGTGGCTGAGCCTAATATAGCAGCCAACGCACGCTGCCTCCCGGCCTGAGCTGGAGCAGCCTCTTGTCCCTCACGTTCCTGAGGTGACACAGACACCCCTCCACGGTGCCCAGACTGCGGCTCCCCACGCTCTCTCCTGAAGCCCCTCACTGTCAACTCCTGGTGGAGTGAGGTGCAGTCATCAGCCAGCAACGGTTTCCAAAGAAATCCCCTTCCCCTCTCCTTGACGTCTACTTTCTCTCAACTGCGTTTGGACGCCTCCTCTGCAAGGCCTTTGAGGAGCCCTTGCCTCTCGCCCTTGGCCTGGGGTGTGTCCCGTTTTGTGGACTCGGCCCAAGTGGAAACCGAAGTGGTTCCTCTTAAATAACCCTCTCACTGTTTGAGGCCGGTTCCTCCCCCTCCTCTGCACGCTCCACATTCTGCCCCTTGCGGCCTGGAGCCTCTTCTCTCCCCGCCGGCCTGTGGAGGTGGCTGTGAAGCACGTTCTGTGCAGACCTCACTACGCTGGGGAATGCTCGTAAAGACCCAATAAATGGCGGCAGGTAGAGAAGGGACCTGGGCCAGGAAAGAAAAGGGATGGAGGAAGCCACGGCCTGGGAGGAAAGCCCCAAGGCTCTGTGGTCACGCGGGACCACCAGCACCCTGTTTCCGACTAGGAGGAGCAGGGCACTGGCGCTCAGCGAGGACCTCAGAGTCCTCCGAGCAGCCTGCTTGTCTGGGTCTTGACACTGCCTGACTTGTCTGTCTGGAAGCCTCTGATTGGCTGGCCTGGTTGGGGTCAGGTGTCCTTCCCTGAACCAATCACCGTGTCCGAGGAGATGCAAGGCTCTCATTGGCCAAGCCTGAGCCAAGTGCCTTCCCTGGAGCACCTGGGGGGTGGGCTGAAGGTGAGTGGCGGGGGGTGGAG
>LNAC01000094.1:3513975-3531415 GCA_002007465.1 Ailurus styani | reverse complement strand
GTAGGTAAAGGTGAGGAGGGAGGGGGCTGAAGGCGAGGAGGGGGCTGAAGGCGGGGAGGGGGCAAGGGCTAAAGGCAAAAGGGATGGGGGTGGCATGGCTACCCCACGAGGTGAGGACAATGGGGAGGGAAGCCCCCCTTCCGATCCCCATAAGACCAGCTTGGAATTCCCCCTGAGCTCAGGCATGAGTGGACACACCATCATCCTTACATGTGAGCTTTATATGTGTTTTGCACCGTGTGGTAGATCCACAGTGGTTTGCAATTTTTTAAAAAGATTTTATTTATTTATTTGAGAGAGGGAGGGAGAGAGGGTGGGGAGAGGAGCACAGGGAGAGGGACAAGCAGACTCCGTGCTGAGGTCAGAGCCTGGGGAACTCAATCCCACTATCCTGAGATCAGGACCCCAGCCAGAATCAAGAGTCAGATTCTTTTTTCTCTTTCGTTTTTTTTTAAAGTGTCAGGTTTGTTTGTTTGTTTTAAATTTTATTTATTTATTTGACACAGAGAGAGAGATCACAAATAGGCAGAGAGGCAGGCAAAGGGAGAGGGGGAAGCAGGCTCCCTGCTGAGCAGGGAGCCTGATGCAGGGCTAGATCCCAGGACCCTGAGATCATGACCTGAGCTGAAGGCAGAGGCTTAACCCACTGAGCCACCCAGGTACCCCAAGTCAGATTCTTTTATTCTTTTCCCCCCGAGTCAGATTCTTAACCAACTGAGCCACTCAGGCAACCTGGTTTGCAATTTCTGAGGAGGAATAACTTTTATTTTATTATTTTTTAATTATTATTTTATTTCATTTTATTTTATTATTTTTTAAGACTTATTTATTCATTTGAGAGGGAGAGGACAGGGTGCATGGGGCAGAGGAAGAGAGAGAGAATCCCAAAAAGACCCTGAGCTGAACACATCGCCCATCACGGGGTTTGATCCTAAGCCCCTGAAATTGTGACCTGACCCAAAATCAAGAGTTGGAGGCTCAACCAACTGAGCCACCCAGGTGCCCCAAGAAGAATGACTAGAAAACAAGTCCTTCTGCATCACTCCTAACTTAGAACTCTACAGTAAGGACAGTTAAGTGAGCCTCTCATTGACAGCCAGTCCTATGGCTCCACTTTCCCCAAACTCTTTGGATTCAAAGTCATCTATGGTAAAAAGACCAGAAAATGCAAGACACATTTCTTGGCAGATTTTCTTGACTGTCTGCATGTCAAGCTTCAAACGGAAGTTGACTTATGTTTTTGCTTCCTTTAATGTGCCACTTGGACCACAATTATTCTCAGCTTCCTGGCACATGTTCTGCCTTCTGGACCTAGAGGGGAAAGCATCTTTCTTTCCACTGGGGTTGCTAAGATGCTGGGATGTCACCTTGAGAGTGCTGTGGGGCATTTTCAGTTTCTCATGAGAAGAGTACCTGAGACCACAGGCAACTCAGACAAAGTAGAGGCAAGAAATGGAGAGAATCGAATCTGACACTATGTATGCACCTGGATCAAGCTATGCCTGAAGCTGTAGGTCTCCCCGGGACTTTTCACTGATGTGTCACAATACAAACCCAAAGAGTCCTGAAAATTCAGACTTGTCTTTATTTCTTTCCTTAGTACAATCATAGACTCTAGCACTGGATGAGACCTTCGATGTTTGTTAAGCAGATGTTGACTAAACTGGACTGTTCTGTGTCAGGCACTATACTGGACACCAGGATCCAGCAACCAGGATCAATCAGGCATGGCTCATGCGCACAGAGAGCTCCCTGTCTGGTGAGTAGCAGGTGTTTGCCTTGATTCTACTCTGATTCTAAGTCCCCAATGTAATTAATTAATTAATTAATAAGTAGGCTCCATGCACAATGTGAGGCTTGAACTCACAACCCTGAGATTGAGAGTCATATGCTCTACCCACTGGGCCAGCCAGGTGCCCCTAAACCCTCAATTTCAAAAACCGGACTTAGAGCTTGTGTAATTCGCACAAAGATTCCTATAGTCTGCTTTGAAATTGACTTTGCTCTTTGTTGAATTGCCGACATTCAACGGTTTTGATCCATAAACTCGGCAATGTCATAGGGTCCAAACTATTTCTGCAAAACGGGGTTTTCTCATGGAAGCCCATTCTTTTTTTTTTTTTTTTTTTAAGATTTTATTTATTTATTTGACGGAGAGAGAGACAGTAAGAGAGGGAACACAAGCAGGGACAGAGGGAGAAGCAGACTTCCAGCTGAGCAGGGAGCCCGATGCAGCGCTCGCTCGATCCCAGGACCCTGGGATTAGGACCTGAGCCCAAGGCAGACAGTTAATGACTGAGCCACCCAGGCGCCCCTCATGGAAGCCCATTCTGATGGATAATGTAAAATGCAGGTATTCTGGGCCTTCGACCACAAACTCCGAATTTGATGTCAACGTTTTGGGGTAGACTGTTCCCAGCTAAGACAAAGCTGAGGATGTAGCTGACCTCAGGAATGTCACCTTCTCACGTTGCTGGTGGGAGAGGGGCGTGGGGGAGAGGCTGACTCTATCGAAGGACTGACGAAACCTTATAAAGTCTCCCTGTCTGCCCAGAACTAAAGAGCCCTGTTCCTGTGGATAGCGGTTGGCAGCTGGGGAAAGGGGAGGAGCAGGTGGGGATGAGGGGTGTCGTTAAAAAATACAGCACCCCGGGCGCCTGGGTGGCTCAGTGGGTTAAAGCCTCTGCTTTCGGCTCAGGTCATGATCTCAGGGTCCTGGGATCGAGGCCCGCATCGGGCTCTCTGCTTAGCAGGGAGCCTGCTTCCCCCTCTCTCTCTGCCTGCCTCTCTGCCTCCTTGTGANAAAAAAAAAAAAAATACAGCACCCCACCCACTGGGGTCCCTGGGGGTATCTTGGTCCATTTTAACCCAAGAGAAATCAGGAGATCAAGAGTGCTTTGGGAGGGCGTGGGAAGAGAAGGAGGTGTGGGGGGTCAGCACATGGGGTGAAGGGATTGTCTTGCTCCGGCTGGATTCCCCCAGCCCCTCTGGACGGACAGGAAGGCGGCAGGTCTGTCTGGGGAAGCTGGGGACAGCGTTGTCATCTCCCTGGAGGGCAAGGCTTTGGGAGCCCCGTCCAGCCCTGAGGCTGGAGCTTCGGCAAAGACTGGAACGAGACATGGAAGGTAACAGTGGGTGAATTTTGTTTCCTCCTTTACTTTTTTTGTATTAGCCAACATTTTTGCGAGATGATCCCATAGTGCTTTTTGTTGTCAGAGAAATGGCAAGTGTAACGGATGTTTTCGAGCTGCAGCAATGAGTGAGTTGGGAGACGAGAGGGAGGACCAGAGACGCTGGTCAGTGAGACGTGTTGCGTCTTGGGGAACCGGCCGGGGACAGCATAGTTGCGGCGGGGTCGCGAGCAGTGTGTGTGACTCTCGCTCAGAACCGACAAGCTCGGGGCCAGGGCAGGAACTGCTCTGAGCCTCCACTGTCCTCTGGTGCGGTCGGCGTCAGCTCATGGGGCGGGGGCGGGGCCGATGAGGTGCGTCAGGGGCCGAGAGCCACACGTGGGGTCGGAGCAGACGTCGGACCTGGGGACACCGAGATGGCCCGAAGGGACAGAGATGATCAAATGGCTTTAGGACGCGGCGCGTGTGAAGGGGGGCTGCTTTCTGGGAGCCCACGGAGTCACTGGTGGAATCACCCCCCACGCACCCATGATCTTGAGCTCGTCCTGTGTCCTGGACCTCGAGCTAGGTCCCGACCACCCCACCACTGGCAGCTAGGGTGGCCCAATGCCCCGGGAGGCGAGGGGTCCCCTCAGAGCCACGCAGTGAGGAGGGAGACCAAGCCCAGCGCCGAGGCTCTTACTCTCAGCTCACACCCTGCAACCTGCCTGGACACGGGCAGAGAAGGGACAGGGA
Organism: Ailurus styani; assembly: GCA_002007465.1. Taxonomy (NCBI): domain Eukaryota; kingdom Metazoa; phylum Chordata; class Mammalia; order Carnivora; family Ailuridae; genus Ailurus; species Ailurus styani. The sequence goes on along the minus strand of LNAC01000094.1, from coordinate 3,527,549 downwards.
AGGTGTCACCAGCCATGCAGCTGAACAAGCCCAGGACAGGGCTTTACTCTTTGTTGAGTGGGTTTGAGCTGAGGTTTGAGATGCAGAGGCTGCAGGGTCTGACGTTCTTCGGCGGGGGTGGGGGTGGGGTGCGGGGAGAGGGGGGGTATCTCTTGGCTCTGGCTCCCCCAGGCCCTGTCGCGACACACGTCTACTTGACAGTTTCTGCGAGTGCTCCCGTGGGTCAAGCCCTGTGCTGAGCGCTGCCACCAACTCGGATGAAAGGGACAGGGAAGCTGATGGTCTCTGCTTGTTCGTTGGCCCTGGTGAATGGATCGGCAGTGCTTCTGGGCCTTTCTCTGGCCCTCAGGTGGAGCCCTGCTATCCCCNCCTCCCTCCACTCATAAAATGTGGTGGCCTCAAAGCTAAACTTGGTCATGGGTGGTGACAGGAATTCAGGAATATCAAAGACAAAGATGCTTGCTGGACCCCTCTCCCTGGCCCCTGGTCTGCGTGTCATCCGCGTGCCGGGCCCTGTAGCGGGGAGGGGAGGAGGAAGGTGCGGCCATGCTTGGCTCACATGTTGCCTCTGCTTGGGCACAGATCCAGGCGGCATGGCTCCGCTCTGCTGTCCTGACACAAGGCCTGGGAACTGCCCCCGCCGCTGCTGCCGCCAGATCAGTCTGTTCGCTGAGAGGTGACTTCTTCGAGGAGGAATGTTCTGGAACTCCTCATGCATTACAGTCAAGTGAGTAACAAATCACCATTTATAAGGTAAATACTTCCACTTTAAAAATGGTGCCTGGGGTCACCTGGGAGGCTCAGTTGGTTAAGTGCCTGCCTTCAGCTCTGGTCATGATCCTGAAGTCCCAGGATCGAGTCCCACATCTGGCTACCTGCTCAATGGGGAGTCTTCTTCTCCCTCTGACCCTCTCCCCCTTATGCTCTCTCTCTCTCTCTCTCTCTCTCTCTCATTCTCTCTCTCTCAAATAAATAAATAGAATATTAAAAAAAATAAAAATGCTGCCTTCTTTCAATTCAACACATTTATAAAGTGATTTTTTTTTTCCCAGCAGGATGACAATTTACTTAGAGCTCAAGATGAGTGAGGCACAGCAGGCATGGATGAAATAGGAACCTAAATCAATGTATAACTGGGCTGTGTTCTGTTGATTAGCTGCAAAGAGGAAGATAGGGAAATAATTTGTGCCAAGTGAACATTTTTTTCCCCTCTTGCTGTTTTGTGCAAGGGCTCGCGATCTTGGCATACTGGGTGATTCAGCCGGTTCCTTCATGTCATGCTTCCGTTTTTCCAGAAAGTCATATAAACTGTGAAGTAAAGGATGCTAATCTCCAGATCCAGAGAAGAAACTGATTTCAACTGAATTATCCAACAGGCAGGCAGGCCTGGATGAGGTAGGGAGCTGACACTGTGGGGAAAATGTTAAAGAACGTAAAATCAACAGAATTTACGGAAGCCCTGGTTACGGCTTCTAGTATAAAATGATGGCCCCTTCTGGCTTAGCCGTTACCATGTTGATGTGCAGCATGTGCCTGAGATGGACAACAGCTTTTGGTCACAGAGCAAATCAGCAGGTGCAGTGAGATCTCTAACTTATAATGTAAAACAGGGTCTAAGTGTCGCTCACCCTTCTTACCAGAGGGCCTTGGACACGCTCCTCTCCCTTCTGGGCCACTTCTGATTTCTCCCTGGATCTCAGCCTTGTGTCCTCTTCTCTGACCTCCCCCGCTGAGTCAGACGGCTCTAGCATTGCATGCTCACAGGGACTGGGCCCTGTGGTCCCCCGGGAGGGGACTGACTGTGTGTGTCTTAGCCATTTTGTACCCCAACCCCTGCCACAGTGCCTGGTGCACCATGGGGACAAAACCCCTCCACCTAGCTCTGCACGGCCAGGTTCCGCACACCTGCTTGGCCCTTCTGGGGCGGGACACGGCTCACCTGCCTGCGCTCCACATCTCGGGACTTCTGCTGTGGCCCTGTCTGCCTCGGTCCCTCCCTGTCCTATAGGCTGTGCCCCAGGTAGCTTCCCATCTCACCTCCTCCAAGGGCAACTTGAGACATGCCCTTTGCTCCTCAGACAGCATGCTCAGGCTCATCTGTCACCCATAGAGCTTGCTCAGCTGTGAGTCTGTCCCCTGCTGGCTCCCATCCTCTCTGGTTTCCCCTTGGCCCCTGAGCTTCTTGGGAGATGATTCACATTTGCTGCCTCTGCTTCCCCCTCCAGCCCTGGGCGGTGTCCCCTCTACCCCTACCGCCTTCCCAAAGTCCTGAGTGGTTGGCGCTTGTGCTTGGCCTTGGCCTTAGGTACCAGCCTTCCTGGCTACGCCTGACGCTGCTGGTCAGCTTCCACCCCCTTCCCTGTCTTCTCCAAGTAAAGGTCTTGTAATACACAAAGATCATCAGGGTTTTATAGATGTTGACCACTGTTCTCATATATCATTGGTTTCCCTTGAAGCCCTATCATTTCAGTATCTAAAAAGCCTGACCTGGGGACGGGGGGCTCCAGTGGGCCCACAGAGGGGGCCAGAAGAAGGCCCAGGACCCAGGCTGGGCTAGGGCTCCTGGGGGAGGGCAGCGAGGATGCTGGGAAGTGACCGCAGTGGTTGGGTGTGTGAGGAGCTGGTGGCGCAGGCTGGGATAGGCAAGCAGATGGAAAGGGGGGACCCTTCTGAGCTGTCTCAGGCCAAAGACTGACCTCAAAGCTTTAGCCTAAAGAAACGCCCTCTGCCAGTGACCCGAAACTTGGGAAAAGTCGTGTAAATACGTAACTAGAAATGAGAATGTACAAGAATCTGAGAAGAGGGGAGAAGTACAGTGGACCCTTGAACAACATGCTTTTAACTGGATGGCTCCACATTCCAATACATACACAGCAGTACTGTAAATGTATTTTTCCTCTTACGTTTGCTTTTTTGGGGGGGGAGGTGGGCTTTATGGAGCCCAGCACAGGGTCTGAACTCATGACCCTGAGATCAAGATCTGAGCTGAGTTAAAGAGTCGGACGCTTCACCGACTGAGCCACTCAGGTGTCCCCTGTTTATGTTTTTCTTAATAACATTTTCCTTTCTCTGGCTTATTTTATCGTAAGAGTATAGTATATAATACACATAACATACAAATATATGTTAAGTGACTGTTTAGGTGATCAGTAGGGCTTCCTGTCAAGAGTAGGGGAGGCAGGGCCGAGAAGTTTTGGGGATGTCAAAGGTTATACGTCGATTTTCCACCACACAGAGGTTCAGCTCCTAATCCCCAAGTTGTTCAAGGATCAACTGTAAATGGATTAGAATTTTCACTTTTATTTATTTATTTAATTTATTTTGTTATTATTTTTAAAAGATTTGTATTTATTTATTTGATAGAGAGAGAACATGAGCAGGGACAGCAGCAGAGGGAGAAGGAGAAACCAGCTCTCCACTGACCAGGGAGTACAATGCGGGGCTCGATCCCAGGACCCCGGGATCATGACCTGAGTCGAAGACAGATGCTTCACCAACTGAGCCACCCAGGTGCCCCTAGAATTTTCAGTTTTAAACAGTTCTAGGAATGTGAATTTTGAAGGGGCCAGGAGATACCTTCTGTTTCTACCACAGGCCCATAATCCTTGACCCTTAGCTTTGGAATCCAATTCAGATCTTAAAGAACACACTCCCTTATTGGACTCCCTCAAAGAGGAGTGGGGAGCCCCCCTCCTCAAACTCACCAAGCTTTCTCCACCCAAACGGATGACCTCACATGGTATGGATCAATAGAGGCCAGATGTAGCCTCAGGTGTTTTGCTGCTGAGTGATTTTTTTTAAAGATTTTATTTATTTATTTGAGAGAGAGCGCGTGCATGCGTACACGCAAGAAAGGGGACAAGGAGAGGGGAGAGAGAGGGAGATGCAGGCTCTGTGCTGAGCCGGGAGCCCCACACGGGGCTCATTCCCAGGACCCCGAGATCATGACCTGAGGCGAAGCCAAGAGTTGGACCCTCAACCAACTGAGCCATCCAGGCGCCCCCCCAAATGAACGTTTGGGGGAGCTTTTTGGATTTCAGATTTGAGGATCAGGACCCGGGAAGTTGACTTGTAACCCTTGTGGATGTGGTCTGAAACCGCGGCAGCCAGAGCCCGGCAGTCACATGGCATCAGTCAGTGTTTCCAATTCACAAAGCAAATTTACCTCCGGGGTCTCAGTGCATCATCCCCCAGGCAGCTGAGAACAGAAATCCCGAGCAGGTGTCTGGTGCCGTATCTTTCACAGCCTCTTGAGAGGGCCAGTGCCGTAGTCCCCCCTTGTTCCCCTGAGATTCGCGCATCTCTGCCTCCAGCCCGCATCTCTGCCTGCAGGGACCTCCTTTGCTGCGGACACCTGTTCTGGGGCTGCGTCCTCCCAGCTGCTGTGCATGGAACCAGCTGTTGTGTGGGAGGATGCGACAGTGTGAGGTCCCTGAGGTGACCCGGATATGGACTCCGTTTCCCCTCCTGGGATGTCAGTGGAGGGCTGAGTGGTGGCAGCGGCAGCCAGAGCTTTAGAATCTGGTTGGCCAGACTCTGGGGTTATTTCCTTCTTTCTGGTGAGCAAATTTACTCTCACCTCCCAAGGGAAAACCCCTCTCTCTACTCCCCCCAAATAACTGGCCATCTCCCCCAGTTTTAATGAGAAATAATTGTGGATGAGAAAGGGGGTCTTGGGGCTTGCTAGGAAAGGAGACTGTACCCCCGACTTGCAGTCAGAACCCATTTTTACTGATTATCCCCTTTGCACTAACCCCCAGTCCAGCCCCCCCAATCAATGGAGGTGACTCATCAGGCCAGCCCCACCGACTCCTCCATGCTTTGCTCTTGCTTGATTCTTTCCTATTCCTCTCCTTGCCCTGTGCATCTAGAGAGGCCCAGACAGCCCCTCAGGGCATGCTCGAGGTGCTGGTCAGGCAGGCCTGCGCCTCACCCTGGGCTGGCTCTGCCCTCTATATTGGCGAGCTTCCTTTAAAGCTGTTTGACATGGAACCAGCTCCAAGTGGAGACAGCAGCCCTCAGTTAAAGTATAAATAAAGAAATCATTAGACCAAGCTCAGGAGCCACAAACTTGTGCTGGGCTGAAAATGGGTACCCACAGAAGTTCCCCAAACCCCTGCTGTGCATTGCTCTAAGTGGTGGAGTGGGGTGTGGGGAGTAGGCACTCAGCTGGACAGCTAGTGGAAGGGCTGATCTCCTGTGAAAGCATCACTGCTGACTAGGGGTAGAGTCAGGGTAGCTTTAGTTTATGACCAGCCCCCTAGAGGCTACATACGCTCATCCAACAACTCTGCAAGGGGAGGAATATTATTCCCCTCTTTCAGATAAGACGCAAGCTCACAGCGTTTATGGGACTTGTCCAAGGTCAATTACTACATAAGTAAAAGAGCTGGGATTTGAAACTAGGTTTTCCATCACTTCTCAGCCTTTTGGCTAAGATCAAGTGTGAAACTAGGTTTTCCAGACAATAAAAGTTGCCCCTTCCCAAGCTGCTCCTGATCCACCTCTTGTGGTCCCTTTCTCTCTCTCTCTCTCTCTCTCTCTCTCTCTCTCACACCCCCGCACACACACAGCAGATGGGTTGGGGCAAACAATAGTGTGCCTAATGACCACCAGGTGGCGCCAGGATGCCGCAGTTGGGACGCCCGAGCCCTTGGAAGCTCTTCATTCAGAAGAAAATCAAGAGCCACCTGGAAGGCGGGGAGGGGAGAGGCCCAGCGAAGACCAGGTTATGGACATTGGGGAGGGTTTGTGCTTTGGTGAGGGCTGTGAAAGATGTAAGCCTGATGATTCACAGACCTGTACCCCTTGGGCAAATAATAAAAATAAAATTAAAAAAAATAAAAAAATAAAAAAAAAAAAGAAGAAAATCAAGAGCCACCTGGAAGGCGGGGAGGGGAGAGGCCCAGCGAAGACCAGGTTGGTACATCTGACCTAACCCGAGCCCTTACCCAGTGACCTACGTGCATTTGAGGCTTGGGCCAGCACGAGTCCAGCACAGTGCTGAGCACTAGATAAGACGTACAGAGAGCCCACATGCGGGGTGGTTTGCGTTCCAGTCACTTCCAGGGAGTTTGCAGCAGGGAGGCTTTAAAATGGGGGAATTGTTTCAGTAAGAATTAATTTTAAAAGTTCCGTGTATTCCCAGATCCCTACCGTTCAACACTTCTTAGCCAGCCTCACTGCCCCAAACACATTAAATGATGCTCAAAGGGCATGACATATGAGAAATAGTAAAAACAAACAAACAAAATCTCTCAATCAACATGTACACGCATCAACTCACAGACACCCATGTGCACGGTCCAGTGGCTTAGACTGTGGTGTGTGTCCGAGAGCGGGGTGCGGACCCCCTCAGACAGCCTGTATTTCCTGGCTGACTGCTTGTCTGACTTTCCAGGCTCTGGGCTGACCCTGCAGGGCAGGGCTCTCCTCGTGGCGGGCATTCCATGGCATGCCACCCTCTCCTGCTCTTTAATCTTTTATAAGTACAAATTCAGGTATGCGAGATGGGTCACCTGCTTTACTTTCCATAACCCAGCCAAGTTTCTATTTCCTCCATTGGTGCTAGACCTGAAAGCACCTGATTCGCCACTGGTCCCTGGCCCTGGTGTTAAGTTTAGATAAAGTGTGAGGGTGAACTTGAGCATGAGGGGGAGTGTGCATGTGTGCACATGCGCGTGTGTGCAAGAGAGAACGAATCTGGTCTTGGATACCATCTGCGGCTCACTAAGCGATGCTCCCAGTCACTGTGCCCAGGTGCCTTGGGGTCCCAAGCCCTACCTGTGGTTTTCCGTGGCACCCTTGGGAGGGTGGACAAGGAAATCACAGAACAGCTTCTTTGCGGGCACAGGAAATTCGGACACTCGTGATGCAGCCATCCCTCCATGGCGTTCCCCATGAGGGGTGGGCTCAGGGCCCCTCTGCCCTTGGGTCCCAAGATTGCACCTTGAGCTCCTCAAATGGGGACCCTACATCTTCTCCTCTGCCCGGGCAACCATATCCGGGTCTTAGTGGGAGAATCAAAGGAAGGATATTCTCCTTCGATTTCTCTCCTCCAGCATCTTACCTGACCACGAATGTGCTCTCCCATAACAGGAGACTTCTGGAAGACAGAGACCAAGGCAGACTAACATGGTGGCCCTTGATGGTGTGGGCACACTGTGGTTGTCTCCGACTTGGGGGTATGAGTGGCTTTTCGAGTGTGGGGCCAGGGATGCTAAGCGTCCTGTAATACAGACAATGGTCCTATACAGAGAGAGATGGCTTCTGTTCGGTGTCCATAGGGCCCCCTTCCGGGGACTGCTGGACCAGAGGCCACTTGCTTTCCACTCCACAGTGTCCCTCCCCAGCTTGAGTAAGAGGAAGGACAAAAGGAAAGGACGAATGTAAACTGTTGTTAAAACATGCTGTGTGCTTCCAAATGACAAGTGGGGGGATCAGAGGGTGGGTAAGGGGCTGCTTTGGGGATATGTGGTCTGGTCCTAGGTCTGCAGTCGGCTCTCCTGCAGGGTGGGGTCAGGCTGATGGGAGCTGGGCTTTCCCACTGAGAACCTCAGAAATTGGGGTGTGGGCTCAGCGGGGTCAGCCTGGTGTCTGAACAGGTCCCAAATGGCCTGGACTGTCAACACAGAGAAGGGAAGGATCCGAGGGCTCAGCAGGGAGAAATACTTATTACCCATGATCCCAAAGTGCTTCCTCCTTTTTCTCCCTGGCCTGGTTGAGAACTGCTTCTGGACAGCGATTTATTTATTTGTTTGTTTGAGAGAGAGAGAGAGTGAACGGTGGGGAGGGGCAGAGGGAGAGAGAGAAATTCAAGCTGATTTCCCCTTTGAGCATGGAGCCAGATGCAGGGCTCGATCCCACGACCCCGGGATCATGACCTGAGCCGAAACCGAGAGTAAGACACTTAACCCACTGAGCCAGCTCTGGGCAGTGTTTTAAAACACATGTTATTTTGGAGAATTTCAAACCCACGCCAAGTAGACAGAAGAGTATAATGAACCCCTAAGAGTCACCCTGCAGCCTCATCTTACATAACCACAGGCCAATGATCAAAGTCAGGAAATTAACCTGCTTACAAACAATGCTATTATCCAATGCACGATCATCTCCTTTAATCTGGAAGCATTGCTCAGTGTTGCTTTATCTTTTTTTGGAAGAGTATCGGCTGGTTATTTTGTAGAATTTGGGTTTGTGTGCTGTTCCCCCATGATTAAATCTGGGTGATGCATCTTGGACAGGGATGCCACCAAAGGGACGTTGCAACCTTCAGCGTGTCATTTTGGGGGACATGGGAGGTCCAATTGCTCTATCAATAAGTTACTGTGTCTCCCTTTTGTAATTAAGTGCCCGTGGGGAGATAATTTGAGACTCTGTCCATGCCTTATTTCTCATCGTATTTTTGCCTACTGGTTTTAGCATTCATTGTTGATTATTGTTTGAAAAGATTGTCACTAAAGTGTTTACTAAATAGTGACTTTCCTCCATCACTCCTACAATTAACACTTGAAATTTCTTTTGTGAAGAAGGGTTTTCTTTTCTCCCCCACTTATGTATTTGTTCATTTATCTATATCTGTGTAACTCCTGGATTCTTCTTCTAATCTATGGCTTACCAGCCTCTCCCATTATTTATTTTGTTATTTAAATTGTTCCAGATCTGGCCATTTGGAGCATCTTCAAATTGGCTTCAGTGTCCTTTTCGACATGTCCTTATTATCTTTCGAGCATTTGCTTGCTCTCTGCCATCACACTATGTACCAGGCTCATCTTGTACTTGTGCTGACCCAGCCCTGGAATGAGCTGTTTCTCTAAGGAGCCCTGGTTTCTTTTATTGGGAATGGTTTGTAGAAAGCAAGCTTGGGGTGCTGGTCGTGCTCATTTGCTCACTTGTTCAGTTCTACGGTGCACATAAACTAGTTCCATAACTGCTCTCCCATATCCCAGTGAAAAATACACCTGCTAACTAGGGTGTAATGGATGCATGCAGGTCTTTCTGTCTTCGGCCGTACAGGACATAATAAAAATACTGTTGGGGCACCTGGGTGGTTCAATCGATTGATTTTCCAATTCTTGGTTTTGGCTCAGGTCATGGTTTCAGGGTCCTGGGATTGAGTCCCCCATCAGGCTTCCTGCTCAGTGGGGAGTCTGCTTCTCCTTCTGCCTCCCCGCTGTTCGTGCTCTCTCTTGTTCTCTCTCAAATAAATAAATAAATAAATCATAAAAAAGAATAAAAATACTGTTTCCCAAAGTTTCTTAGATTAGCTTTCCCTCTCCCTCCCATGCAGCATAGGTACATAGCTCACGCATGAAAGTCTTATGCAGCATAGGTACATAGCTCACGCATGAAAGTCTTAGTTTCATTTATTTCTGACTGTATTCCATTTTAAGTTTCCTCTCACCCTCGCCGATTTAAAAATGTTTTGACTGCACGCAATGTTAACATGATTCTAAAAGTCAGAGCTGTTCAAATAGGCACACGCAGGCGGCACTCCCGCGATCTCGCTACCCTGTCTCCATCACCATCCTTTTCACCCTGGTGTCCCTCCACCCGCTCCATATCCAATCTCGTCAGGGTCGAGTTCACTCCTTTAAAAAAATTATTTATTTATTTGAGGTAGAGCGAGAGAGAACACAAGTGGGGCAGAGGGGCAGAGGCAGTGGAAGAGGGAGAGGGAGAGGGAGAGGGAGAAGCAGGCTCCCTGCTGAGCAGGGAGCCCGATGTGGGACTCAATCCCAGGACCTGGGATCATGACCTGAGCCGATGGGAGATGCTTAACTGATTAAACCACCCAGGCGCCCCAGGATCAGGTTCATCCTTCCTGAGTTTCCTTTGCACAAACGAGCAGGTCCATGTTGATTTTCTCTCCATGGAAGGTAGTGTGTTACAGACACTCTTTGACACTTTGCTCCTTTTACTCAGCACCGTCGCCTGGAAATGGCTTCTTTTTCTCAAGCCCTTTTCTGTCCAGTGCTTCTCTCTACCTTTTGACTTTTCCTGCACAACTTCTGCATTTGAGAAGTTTGTCTTGTTTCCCACGCCTGGATTTTGCCAGTTGCATCCCCACTGTGGTGTTGCACAGGCTCCTCTGTCCCCGTCTTTTCTTCAGTTGATAATTATGTCTAGAAATTTGGTCTGATTCAAGTTTGGTTTCTTGTTTTTATCCTTCCCAACCCATAGGGCGAAAGCAGAGCAGCATTTTTTTTCCTGTCAGTTACTGTAGTGAAATCGCAACAGGTTGGGCATTCCTGCCTGCGATATCACAGACGGCCAGTAGAGGGGGATGTTACCTCAAGAAAACTCGCTCTTGGCCTGGTTGTCCCGGGCCAGGCCACCTTCCCCTCTGCCTGTGCTTGTCTCTGTTTACCTGGGCCTGGCAACAGGGTTTCCTCCTTGCTCTCCAAGGACCTGCCTGCACCCACGTCAGCGGGGCCTGCATCTCACCTGTGGTGAGTGCTCACAGAGGCCTGGGGAGAGACGGGACAGGGATGCAGGTGGCCAGCCGACTCCTGGGGCTCCTGGGCTCATCCTTCTCTCTACTTTCCCGTGTTCTCCTGTTTTTCCCGAATCGGGTCTGATGCAGACTGAGCTTGGCATGTGAAGGGATTGGCTTATGTCATGAGCATAAACTTATTGCCTCTCTTTAAAAGATTTTATTTATTTGAGAGAGAGAGAGAGAGAGAGAGAGAGAGAGAGCAAGCGCGTGAAAGCAGGAGCAGGGGGTGGGGGAGGGGCAGAGGGAGAGGGAGAAGCAGGCTCCTTGTGGTGCAGGGAGCCGGATTCGAGGCTCGATCCCAGGACCCGGAGATCATGACCTGAGCGGAAGGCAGAGGCTTTAACCCACTGAGCCACCCAGGTGCCCTGACTTGTTGTTTCTAATGAAGAACGAGTGGGTTGTCTAACATTTTAAAAACCCAAATAGAATTGCTTTTTATTTTGCAGACGCCTCTGTGAGACAGTGGCTTTTATAGAAAAAGTCAAACATATTTATAAAATGAGAGCAAAACTTTCTAAACAGCCCTAAGTTTCATCAAGATCAGCCTCCCCCTTTAAAGTGGATATGTGTGTTTTCTTTGATCGCATACCTTTGATCAGGCAACCCCAGCCTCTGGACCCCGTTTCCAGCCTTATTTTTTTTTCCCCTTCAGAGTGGAAGCTGCATGAGGGGAACATGGGAAGATCTGAAATGCGAAAGATTAGCTGAAGTGAGAGTGTCCAGGACACCCCAGAGGAGGCGCTCATTTCACCTGCTGGCTCTATGGGTTTCTAGAACGTGAGGGCTTGAGGAGTATCACTGTGACCTACTGGTTTGACCCCCTCCCCCCAACCACCACCTTAATAACTTACAGCTTCTGCAAAGGACCTGGGTTCGATTGTAACTGGCCCAGTCTCTCCCTATAAGGAAATTAGTGTGAAAAAGTGACACTCCAAGGCTGTTTGGTGAGCGAGGTCTTAGCAGGTGGAAGGATCGAAATGGTATGGCCCCAAGACCCCCATCCCCCAGGTGTGGGGTATGGGGTCTGGGGCCAGAGCTGCCCTCTGTCTGCTGGAGCCGGGCTGGGCACTGCTTGGGCTGACCTCACGGAAGGCCCCTCGATCCCTCTCAGGAGACAGATTTCAGCAGGACCTTTCCCTGACACCAGTCGAACCCAGGGACCACGAGCAGGGTAGCATCGTCCTTCCGGAGTACCAGGTGCATGAGGCTGATTGCTGAATCTCCGGGTCCCATCTAGGCAATGGGGACAGTGGCCGTGCCCAGTAGACAGGGCTGTTGGAGGCTGAATTGAGAACACGTCTGAACCACTTGAGAGCCCAGGCCTGACTCACCACCCACCTTGGGATTTGGGGGCCACTCTGGACAGCGGCTTCCTCCTGTAGCCACAGGTGGTGTGCCGGTGTGGCTAGTACGGAATGGTCATTAAATATGCAGGAATGCTGAGAGTTGTCCTTACAAATTAAATTGTGCTAACAGATTAAATATGTGTGAAGAACAAACGCCATCAATACCCCAGGCTCAGCGCGTCCTGGTTTCGGAACCACACTGTGCTGTGGTCTCCGCTCTAGCAGCAACTTAACACCTGTTTACTGGGTGGTGGGAAGACTGTTGGACGCGTGTGACTATGTCTCTGCCTTCAGTGAAGGCACAGAAATAGCTTGAAATGACCGATGCCACAAATCAGGGCTTTTCTCCCCAGAAGTTGGCTGATGGACGTTTCTCAGCACCCCATCAGCGGGCACTTTCTCCACGCCCTGGCCAGGGCCCCCCTGTGCACACATGGCCCTCTTGGGTTGAGCAGACAGGTGGTTAGGCGGCGCCCCACCCACCCCCCTGCTGCTCTCTGTCCCTGGTTTTGGGGAACTTCTCCCACAGGGGCGCGGTGCGCAGGCACAGGTCCTGTTCTGCCTTCTCCCTGTTTTCTGCTGAGGCTCAAAGGCCCCCACTGCTCTCAGGCCACTCTGGCTGGTCCTGGGTCCCGGGTCCGGCCCGAGGCGGCGGCTGCAGCGCTGGCCAGGACAGGCCCCAGCTGGCTCATCTGCTCCTCTGCTCTGCGAGCCATGGCTGGGAGAGTGAGGTTCTGAGAGAGGGAGCTTAGCAGGGCCCGGCAGTCGGTACATGGCAGGCCAGGATTCCAGCACATTCTGCTGGACTCAAGGTCAGTGTGTCCCAGCACACTGCCCTGGGCCTCCGGCCACTGGAGCGGCACTGGGAAGAGGCCCAGGGGGAGACCGCCTTGCTGGTCCAGGCCTCTGGGGTGTGGAGCCCTAAACTTGTAGAATTCTGCAGGGGATGCGTGGCCCTTTCTTTGTGTCCTCTTCCACATATGTTACTGAGATGACAAAATTGTCAGAGCACCAACATCCTGCTCGGGGTTCTTGGGGGGAGAAAGTAGCAGGAGAAGCCAGGGTGGGCTGGGGCCTAGTGGAGAAGAGGAAAACAGGCAGAGGAAGACTTGTCGATAACACTCAGCAGCACTTCCTACAGGGCCAAGGGCGCAGGAGGGGCCTCGCACCAGCCGTCTCCCTTGGTTGGGAAGGACTGGTGGGGAGGAGTGCTGGGCTTGGGCCTGGCAGCTGGGGCGGGGCAGGGGGACAGGGCTGGGCAGGCTGGTCCCTGGAGGGCTCCACACAGTGGGCAGGGTCCAGCTCGTAGCCTGGCTCTAAAGCACAGAAGGTCACAGAGGGATGAGTGGACAAGCCCAATGGGGTACATCCATGTAATAGAATGTCATTCACTCTTTTTTTTTAATTGTATTCATTCATTTGATGGAGAGAGAGAGAGAGAGAAATCACACGTAGGCAGAGAGGCAGGTAGAGAGAAGGGGGAAGCAGGCTCCCCGCTGAGCAGACATCCTGATGTGGGGCTCTATCCCAGGACCCTGAGATCACGACCTGAACCAAAGACAGAGGCTTAACCCACTGAGCCACCCAGGTGCCCCTAAATGTCATCCATTCTTAAAAAGAAATTGAATTCAAACACAGGCTGAAAACAAGGACGAAGCTTGAGGACATTACTCTTTTTTTTTTTTTTTAAGATTTTATTTATTTATTTGAGAGAGAGAGCACGAGCAGGG
>LNAC01000094.1:3428226-3513918 GCA_002007465.1 Ailurus styani | reverse complement strand
CAGGCTGAAAACAAGGACGAAGCTTGAGGACATTACTCTTTTTTTTTTTTTTTTAAGATTTTATTTATTTATTTGAGAGAGAGAGCACGAGCAGGGTGGGGAGCAGAGGGAGAAGCAGACTCCCTGCTGAGCGGGGAGCCGGACATGGGGCTCAACCCCAGGACTCTGGGACTCCAGGATCATACCCTGAGCTGAAGGCAGATGCCCAAACAACTGAGACACCCAGGTGTCCATTATTCCTGGTAGACATTACTCTACCAGGAAATGCGCTAGACCTAAGAGGTTCAATGCTGTGGGATTCCACTGATGAGCAGTCAAATCCTGCTCAGGGTACAATGGCGGTGGCCAGGGCTGGGGGTGGGGGCCACGGGGTGTTAGGGACAGTTGCAGTTCGAGAAGATGAGAGGGTTCTGGGGATGGACGGTAGGGATGGCTGCACAGCCGTGTGAATGCCCCTGAACTAGACCCTTAAACACAGTTCAGTGGTAGGTTTCATGTTGTGTATTTTATCACGATTTAAAAAAATAAGTTAAGAATATGCTCGAACAACCACAAAAAAACACAGAGGGCTGAAGGAAGCCACAGGGGTGTAAAGAGAAAATCCCAAAAGCACAGGGCAAGGGGCCAAGCGGAAGGATCCTAGCAGCCCCTGAGGGGCTGGTTGTAGGCATGTGGCCAAGGTCACGTCCCCCACCGCTGTGAAGGTCAGCATTCCTCTCTGTGAAATGGCTCGAAACAACCAGCAAGCCTCCCTCGTGAGGCTGCTGTGAGGCTCCCGGGCCCTGCAGAGGGACAAGGAACTGCCCCAACAGGTGAAGCCCAGGCCTGGGAGACCCCTCGCCCAGGGATGGAGCGGCTCAGGTCCCTGGAGCCACCAGCAGTCGCTTGAGCAGCCTCCTGCTCGAGGGGACAGAGTCTGTGTCAGGAGGCCTGGCAGAGGGCATGGGAGTGGGCGAGAGGCCTCTTCCAGGAAGAAAGCAGGTGGTTCCGGAAGTAGGAACTGAAATTGTACCTAAAGGGAAACCCCAACCCAGACCAGCAACTGTCGCCTATCCAACAGGATTTTATTTCCACCCAGGAATTCCTGTCTTGCTCCCGAAAGGACCTTCAGTGATTTGCAATGAGGAGCAAAACAAGGCAGGAGGTGTAATCCCAAGTGACACTTTGGTTGAACCTACATAACGCCCACCCCCCCACCCCCCCACCCGCACAGATGGGAAATGGGGCTCTGTGGGGAGAAGCAACAAGCCTAAAGGCACACAGGTGGGCAAGGCCTGGGGGCTCAGGCTGCGGATCCTCAGCCTCGTGGGCCTGTCTTTCCTCCCCGTACAGGTCCAGGACCAGCCTTGTGCCATTTGGCTGAGGATTAGCCTCCAGGCTCCGGTGTCCTTGCTCAGGGAAGAAGAAACTGCTCTTAGCAGCTGAGTTTGTTCTTTCTTTCAACTGGGTTTTGAAGGCACAGCCCACATAGGGATTTCATAATGGGCCTAGGGCCCCCGAGCCTCCCCATGGGAGTTCAGGCTTCCCTGTCTGCCAGAGCCTCCTTTCCTTTCCCCCTTCCTTCCTCGCATCCTAACCTCTTCACTGGCCTCCTTCCTTCCTCTCTCCCTTGCTTCTTCAAACACTTATGGAGATCCTGCTCAGGGACAGGCCTAGGGTCCCCGCCTGGAGGAAAGGCCAGCTGGAGAGCTGGGCATGTGAATGGGGGTTTGTGCTAGGAGAGAGGCCAAAGTGTGGGGCTGTGGGCGCTGGCGGGGGACAAGCCCAGCAGAGCCAGGAACCAGTGAGGGAGCACGTTTCTGCGTCTGGGGAGGCCTCAAGCATCCTAGCCCCCAGCACCCCAGTGGTTCGTGGCTCAGAGTCCTTTTTTCAGGTGCCAGACGTCCACTGTGAAGGAGGCAGAATTCTACCTTCACATCTCGTCTCAGCCTCTTGCTCGCTGCACTCTTGGGCAGTTAGTTATCAGTACTCTACTTGCCCAGCCATAAAATGGGTCCAAGAAGACCAACGGCGGGGAGCCAGGGCTGGGAGGGCAGCAGGAGGAATGGCCAATCGGTGGGTTCCATGCCCTTCCTGGCTGCCGGCTGTCCTCATTCCCGTGGTCACGGCCCCGGGCTCTGCACTTCAGCTGTCTCCAGGGATGGGGGAATGGGGCCCCTCATTCACCCCCAGGTTGGTCCCCAGGCCAGCCCTGGCGCAGAGCCTCCCTTTCGCAGGAAGGCCAAGTTACCGAAACAGATAAATCAATCTGTCAAGAAGAAGCCCTTGGAGAAAGAATCTCTCAACTGTCTCAGCCAAGAAGCTCAAAAGGGGAATTGTTCCCGGAGATGAAGAAGGAAACAACAGACACCTTCTTCACGGGCTCTGCCTGTGGGCGCCCCTCATGCGGCTCGCTGCCCCTCCTGCCCACGTGGCCCCCCGAGAGCACCTGTGGGCGGGGGGCCAGCCCAGGGACCTGCACGGCCTCCTACCGATGGCTCCCGGGCAGTGCCCCAGCCCGAAGCCACCTGTCTGGGGGAGGCGGAAGCCAAGAGCCACTGTTTGGCCTCTGTCCCACTTCTCACTGGGACACCTTCTCAGAAACTCAATCCCTTATCTGTTCCGTGGAGGCCTGAGGACCTGAGCCACCTGCCTTGCCAGTGGGGAGTGTGTGCCCGTCCCAGGCCAACTCCCAGTCAGGGTGACCGTCAGAACTGGGAGGGTGATGGGGACCGGGGAGACTGGTCACGAGCAGATATGAGCCTCTGGAGACCAGGGCACCTCCTGTTCCCTTAAGAAGGAAAGGAATGTTCTCAGAGAAATGGGGACGACCTCTTCCTGGAGGGAAAGGGCTAACGCTTGTGAAAGGTACTTGATCTCTCTGTGCAGTGGTTTCCTCATGTGTGGGATGGGATCTTGTGGGATCGACCTTGTGGTTTACAGTGAAGATGAAGTTCATGTGTGTGCCGTGTGCCTGGCACATCGTGGGCATGTCATAAACGCAAGCGGTCATTATCATGTAGTATAGTAAGGACGTATTGTAAACCATCTCTGTGTACAGCTTTTCTCATTTAACCCTCACTGCCATGGGGGGGGGGTCTTAATGTCCTTACCCTTCAGATGAGGGAACTAAGGCTCAGAGAAGGGCGTAACCGCCTAGGGATTCACAGCTAAGTCTGTATCCCATTCAAAAGGCTCTTTCTGGCTCCAAATATTGCTGATTCCACTACACTTTGTAAGCAGGAGGGCGGGAAGTGCAGGTGAAGTGGGTGAGGGGACAGGTGGGGCAGATGTGAGCCTAGCTCCTGTCACAGTCCCCCAGCCTCATGTGGCTATCATAGCTTTGTCAAAAGGACTGTCATCAGAAGCAGTCCCTCGAGAGGGAGGGGTCGTGGGAAGGGATGGAGCAGTGGGGAGCCAGAAGTGAGCATTAGATACACAAATAAGCCCCGAATCAAGGGGTAGTCTGAGGCCCTGCCTGGCAGACCTGAGAACATATGAGCAGCGCTTCAAACCAGAGCAAAAGCGTGACAGTCCCACCCACCACCCACCCCCCGCTGCAGCCCTGCCCCCACCTCAGTCCCAGGAAGGGCTATGGGCACAAAGGCGTTAGTTCAAAACTGGGAAGATTGCCCAAGAGAGGCAGAGTGGGAAGCCCTCCATGGGTGTGGGTGTGGGCGGAGGACCCATGTGTCAGAGAGGGGTCCTCCAGATACAGAAGGGGGGGCAACAGGGACAGTGTGTGGCCACCCAGAAACCCATGCAGTGACATCTGCTCACATATGAAATGTGGCTGCAGTGTCATCAGCCTGGGAATGCCAGCATGACGTCACTAGGGCGAGGGGGGCTGGGGCGGGGGGTGTGGTACATGCCCCCCTAACTTCCCAGGGGAAAAAGCTTCCCACTGTCAGGGACATGAAAGAACTGTCAAAGATCCATGAAACTAGCTGCGTGGATTGTGAAACATAAGACTCACTTCTGTTTGTTTTGTGACAACGCAGAAGCCACAGATGTTCTCTCAAGATGAAAGAGAAGAACTACCACGGACATCTCGTGTTGTGACCTCCAGCACCTCCTTCATGTCCCCTGTCCATCATCTCCAGCTTCCCCCAAAGCCCATCCCAGTGGGGCTGCACCCACACCTGCAGTTCATGGGTCAGGGGTCACAGGAAGGGATGGACCAATGGTGAAATCTTGAGGTGGGGAGGGAAGACCAAGTGTCATAGGTCAGGGATCAAAGGTCAGATGGGCAGTCATACCAATCTGCAGGTATATATGTGTATATGTATGTGTATGCTGTGTGTGTTGGGGGACACATGTAAAATGGGAGCTTATGAATGAGATAAAAGTCAGATTAAATTCATTTAGTCTTTCAACATTTACTGAAACTTACTACCATCTACACACTATGCCTCCCAGCATCCATTGTCCTTTCTTCCTTCGTGGTCCATTTGGTGATCTCCCTTCCTCCAGATGAGGTTAATTGGTGGGGCTCTACCCCAGGCCAAGCCAATCAGCATATCTCATTCCCATGACCACATCATTGGTACAGAGGTGGGCACATGACCTAAGCTAGACCAACCAGAGACAATCTTAGGGCTTTTGTAGAAGCTTTGGTAGAAAAAGTTCTTCTCTTGATGGCTCAATTTGAATCTGAGGGGATGGCAGAGCTTGACACTATGAGGAGTCATATATCTGAGAATAGAGCCAACAAAGACGAAGTGCATTCAAAGGATAGAAAAAGAGGGAAATTAGGCCCTGGGTTTTAGTCCTGAACCAAATTGTGACTAAAGCCAATAAAACCCTAGACTTTTCAGTTATATGAACCAACGGACTTACTTTTGCTTAGGTCTATTTTATGTGGGATTTTCTGTCCTTATGATTAAAAATTGTCCTGAAAAAAATCAGTGAAAAGAAGATTCACATTCTGAGAGTCAGAAATAATAAAATAATCTAGACTTGAACAAGAATGGATTAAAATAAATATGATCAAAACATTTAAAAAGATAAAATGAGAAAAAACAAAGATAACATGAAACAGATTTGCACAATGGCCAAAAACATCTCATGAAATAATAAATGTAGTCATTAACACAAACAACTCAATGGAGCACTTAAGCAGAGAGAAGTGGGGTGTTGGTAGATAGGGAAAACTTCAACAAAAGAGAGAAGGAGATGTGATAGTGATTTTAAGAGACTGGTGGACAGAAAGAAGTGGTTCAGATACATATTCTCTTCAGAAAGAGGAAATAGTTATGAAAGACTGAAGAAGCACATCAAGTTCCAAACAGGTGAAATAGAAATAAATCAATGCCTAGACACGCCATTAAAAAACAACGGACACAGTAGACTGAGTCAAGAGAAAGAATAATGAAAGCAGAATGATAATTAGGCCGACAACAGACTTCTCAGCAGCAACACCTGATGCCAGGAGACGATGGGGTAAAATCATCACAGAACTGAAGAAAAATAAATTCTGTCAACCTCATTACTGATGTCCAGCTAAACAATCATTCATGAAAAGGGATGAGAAAGACTGTCTTCAAACAAAGATTGAATGAGTTTATTATTCACAGCCTCTAATTTGAGAATTAATAAAGGATTGTTTTGAGGAACAAGGAAATGGAATCTAGAGGAAGGGATAACAAACTAAAAAAGAAATTAGTAAGCATGTTGATGAGTCCCAAAAAAGCATTCATTACTAAAACAAAACAAAACAAAACACCCCTAATTTGTGTAGAGGGTTTAAAATCAGGTAAAAGTGAAATAGTATATGGCAATACTGTGATACATATTAAATGGTTGATTGAAGTTTAATGATTGGGAACTCAATGTATCATTTGGCTGAAGGATAGAGACACTGATCAATCCAGATATATGTGTTAACCATAGTGGGTTGGCATTGGAAGAGTAGAAATAGAATGTGTAACTTTCAAGCCAGTGGGATAGGAGAACAGAGGGGGAAAAGAGAAGTCAGTCAATACAATGAAGCTAGGAAAAGAGGGGGAAAAGAGCCAAAAAAAAAAAAAAAGAAGAAGAAGAAGAAGAAGAAGAAGAAGAAAAGAAAAGAGAAAAAGAAAAAAAGAAAATACAAAGAAAGCCCAAAATTACACGGTGGAAATAATTCCAAGTAACAAATAACTCAGTTGTCATAAAATATAAAAGACTTCTAGTGAATGCAGCCTTATACCTCTTCTTGCATGCCTGTCATTAGTCTTTAGTCCAGATGTTTGCACCCATGTCTTTCCACTACTACCAGAGGATTAGCTCCCCAGCACAGAAGCCTATCCCATTTGATTCCATGACTCATGCCCCATGCAGCACAATGTTTGGCTCTCAGTCTGGTGAAGCTTGTAAAAAAGCATTTGTTTATTTGAATTAAATGGAACAATGGAAACAAGGGGGAAAGGCAGACACCTAGGGTCTAGTAAGTCATAGCCATAAAGAAAGAATATGCAAGAGGAGTTAAAATGCTAATAAACATATTCAATTGTACTGGACATCCAAGATAGGCAAATAAAAACTAAAGATAAAGTTTGGATGTTTTGCCTATCAGAAGCACGTTTCAAAATGACAACACTAAATGTTGGGGTAGGCATAGAAGCTCTTGCATACACATCAGGGTAGATACGATTTCATACTTTCTGGAAAAGTAGTTCTACTTCCAAAATTTTAATTCAATTAAGGTAGCTCTAGTTGCAAGTGTATGCAGACTGATTCAACTAGTTTGTTTGTTTGTTTATTTATTTATTTAAAATTTTAAAATTTATTTTAGAGAGCGAGGGAGAGAAGGAACAGGGGTGGGGCAGAAGGAGAGGGACACAACCTCCAGGAGACTCCATGCAGAGAGCAGAGCCTGACACAGGGCTCAGTCCTGGGATCCCAACATCGTTACTCGAGCTGAAACCAAGAGTCAGATGCTTAACTGACTGGGCCACCCTGGCACCCCATGATTCAACTGGTTTAAAAGGGAATTTATTGCCTCAAATAATCACACAGGGAGGTGTGTGTGTGTGCACACACTGTTGGTTTTAGGCATGCCTTAATTGTGTGATCTAATGAGAGAAGACCCACCGTCTCTGGTGTCACCTTTCTTCTAAGACTACTCTTTTATGCTTACAAAATAGCTGCTGCTGTTCTGGCTCTCACACTCTACTGTCCAGGAAAAGAGAGATCATCCCTTCCCATGGTTCCCAAAGTTCCCAGAAAATGTTGCTTCCTGTTTTATTAATGTTGCATATGGCCAATATCTGAGCCATATCATTCTCAAGAAGTACCAGTTAGGAACAAAAGAGAAATAGGATGGGAAAGCAAAGACAGAAGAACCCAGAAACTTGAATTATTTGGAATGGATTAAATGGGAAGATCACACAAATGGGAAAATTGTCAGCGCTTCTCTCTTCCCATGGCTCTCTGCTCCATTCTCCCTCTTCTCTCCTTCTTAGATTCCAGTTAGAGGCCTTCTTTCCCATATGGGAAACCCATATGCTTTCTTTCCCGTATCCCATCTCTTATGCTCTTTTCCATTTCTTCCATCCTTTTGTTTCATTGACCCTTCCTCCGGATATTTTCTTCTATTATATTTTCCAGTTCACTAATCCTCTCTGCAACTATGCCTAATTATCTCTGAAATCTACCCAGTGTGCTCTTAATTTCCTTTTATTTTTTCAGTTTTAGAATTTCAATTATAATAGTTTGCATTCTTTGCTGAAAATTCAATGTAATCTTTCATTTCCTTAAGGATATTAAACAGAAACTTAAGGTTTGTGCCCGATCATACTACCATCTGGAACTACTGTGAGTCTGTTGTCTTTATTGTTTTTTCTAGCTTTCAATTGTGTCATCTGACCTATTCAGATACCTCATTATTTTTTATTCCATGCCAGATACACTATTTTATTTTATATATTATATATATTTACATATATTTTATATATAAATATATTTATATAAATAAATATATATTATATGTACATATAATATATATTTATTTTAAAATATTTTATTTCTTTATTTGACAGAGAGTGCACAAGCTGGAGAGGGAGAAGCAGACTCCCCACCAAGCAGGGAGCCTGATTTGGGGCTTGATCCCAGGACCTTGGGATCATGACCTGAGCCAAAGGCCGATGCTTAATTGAGCCACACAGGGGCCCACCCCAGACACAGTATTTTAAACAGTGTTAATTTGAGACCCTGGATGATTTTATAGGTTTTTTTAAAATTATTATATTGTGGTAACAACACATAACATCAGATCAACTCTTAACAAATTTTTAAGTGTACAATACAGTGTTGTTGACTATAGGTGCTGTGTTGTAGAGCAGATCTCTAGAGCTTATTCATCATCGATGATGTTACAATTTTTTAGGAAAGATTTATATTTGGTTGTGGCAGCCTCTGAGGCTGGGCCCCACAATCCCAGATCACCTTAACCCAACAAAATATTGGGCTTCAGACTCAGTGAAAGTGGTAAATACAGCTGGTCACACTTAGCCTTAGGCTGTAGTCCTTTGGGTCGCAAAGCCTGGGATGACTGGGATGTTTACCAGGACATCCTAAGTGGTCCCAGAATTCTAGTATTTGTCCCAGATCCTCGTGAGACCTGACTCCACACCTCACTCATGCTCTTAGTGTCTTCAGGAGCTCCTGGAGGGGAATGGCCCCACGGGTGTTCACCACTCTGGGCTCCCCTTCATCCTCAGTCTTGGCACCCCAGGCCCTCCCTGCCTGGAAGCTCTCTCAAGCCTTCTGACAGATGTTTGCTTTCTGTCTCTCCACTTTGCTGGTTGTTCTCCGCAGGAGTCTGCCATCACCAGAGTGAAGATGATAAGGGACTTCAGAATCCGGCTAGGTGTGGGTTCACCTTCAACTCCATTTTTTAATAACTGGGTGGTCTTAGGCAATTGTTCAGTCTTTCTGAGCCCCAGTTATCTCTCTGAAAGAAGGGGTTAATACCCACCTTGCAGGATTTATTTGAAGCTTAGAAGTAACACAAGTAATGTCTAACATGTGGTAGGTACTCAAGACATGTAGTTTTGCTCTTGTTGATGTTCTCAAAGAGTCTTCATGGCTCCCTCATTGCAACTCTGGTGCCCTGAATGGGTCTCTGGAGTTGTGTATGCATGACACCTAGGAGGCTTCTGGGGGCAGTGATGAGTGGCCAGGCTGGGAGGGAAACTGGTGGGAACCATGCTTTTTGGGCTAACATCTTCCAGAGGTCACTGGGGCTTGCCCGGTCTGAGCAGATGGTAGTGTTCCAAGAGAGTGTTCCAATCATGATCAGAGAGGAGAGGACCAGTCCAGGCCAGGAAAACTGGTAGATATTGGGAGGGAGAGGGTGAGAGGAGGCTGTGAAGTGGAAATGGTCTGGAGGTCAGACACTAGGTGGAACATGGTTGGGAAACAGGCTGGGATGCAGGAAATGGGCTGGGGAGAGATCTGGACTGGAGCTGTGCCTTGCTCTGGGTATGTGGGGCCCTTTGGGGGTGAGATGGGGCGTTATATCCTTAGCCTTTTGACTCTGACATTTTGACTCTGTCCCTTTAATCCTGAGGATATTTTGACCCATACGGGGTTTGGCTGTTTGGATATTTACATTTTAATGAGATTATGCAAAACACTGATGCAATCTTATTGTGAAACTATTTTTCAGACCAAATACCATGCCAATTTAACTGTAGGTTTTTATATAATATAATTACCATTTTTGCTATTTTTTCTTGTTTGAGATTTTATTAGCCAAATAAGTTCTTTTCTGTTTTTCTTTTTTCTTTTTTTGAGAGAGATAGTGAGAGAGCACGTGAGGGGAGGTGTGGCAGAAGGAAAGGGAGAGAGAGCATCTTAAGCAGGCTTCATGCCCAGCGTGCGGGGACCAATGCCATGACCCTGTGATCATGACCTGAGCCGAAATCAAGAGTCAGGCAGTTAACCAACTGAACCACTCAGGTGCCCCCAAATAAGTTCTTCTCTAGTTAATTTTTATAACAAAATTTGCAACTAATTTACAGATTAGTTTTTTGTCCATTTATAAATTTTTTTGTGCTATTGTATGTGTGCGTGTTTAGTCATTATTTCTACCAACTCCAATTTCTCTTGGAAATGGTGCAGATCCAAACTTCCTAAGGAAGGTTTAATTCTTTCATAAGTTGTTAGTCAATTTTACTTTTTCCTCAAGTGCTGATTATATTGAGGTACTTTGTGTTGATTGTTTCTACTGGTAGATAGTCTTTATTACTTCTCTAAAAAGTAAGTAGTTATATCTTTTCCTTTGTTCATCTATCAGAAATTCATGAACAGTTTTGTGAAATGGAGAAACATGGGGAAAGAGAGAGAAGTATGAGGCTCATGAGGAGAGGAAAAGACCAGAAGATCAAATGAGAGGTAGGCCCAGAAACACAAGTGGGGAGGAACCCAAGACCCAACCGAGATGGTTGGGTTCAGAATGTCCTGCTTCCCAGTTGGACAGCAATTTTGGTCAAGTAAGGGGCCCTGACTGTGGTGTTGATGGGCACAATGGTGGCCGTTGTCTTGGGAGAAGACCAAGGTGGTCAGGCGTCTTGAGTTGAAGTAGGAGTGTCTAAAGGAGTATCACTTTGGGGTTGGAATGAGAATAGTTGACAACAGAGTGGCAGCTGTGACTGGACCCTGCAAGGCTACCACCTGAGACCATGGTTCCATCAGGCCGTGCAACTCAGCAGAAAGTGCATGGGCTCTGGAGTGGGACGTGCTTGTCTCTGACTCTGCTTCCTCACTCCCCAGCCAGCACCTGGGATAAGTTACTTAGCCTCTGGCACTTCCTTTTCCTCATCTGAAGAGTGGGGGTACTTCCTCTAAGAGTTGCTGTAAGAATGATTTTGAGGCATACAGGTAAAATGACTGCCCACCGAAGTATCTCTGTAGATGGTAGCTCTTTTTACTATTAGCAGTGGTCCTTGGCAAAGACCCACCTGGGTCAGGAAACAGATGGCAAATGCACCATATCGAGGGTCTACCAGAGGCATCGCAGAGGCCCAGGCAGGGTGTAGGGAAACCGCAAGGATTACTACTACAGCCTGAGGCTGGTCAGAGGGACCTTGACCACCCAGAAGCTGAGGGCGAGGGTAGGGAGTCAATGAGACTGCGTCAAGAGCATTGTTAGCCTGGGGAATCTGCTTGGACAGAAGCCATGAGAAAGAAATACTCTCATCTTGATGCCCTCCATCTCCTGATGGAGCTTCCCATGGCCAAACCCAACCCCCTGGTCCCAAGCAGACAGGGCTCGGTTCCAGGGCAGGGAGCAGGCTGGGTGAAGGGTGGCCCCAGGCTGCAGACTGAAGACATCCAGCACAGATTCGGGACCAAGCTCTGGCATGTGCCTGCCCTTTTTGGAGCACGAGCTCACCTCCAGGCTCCGGGAGCGAGCCTCAGGGCATAGAGCCAGGTGGGCGACGGGGAGAGCCTCGTCCAATCAGACAGCTTCCCAGTCGATGGGGCTTGCCATGGAGCTCCTCTTGGAAAGGTCAGAGGTAATGTATTCCTCCTCTTGAGACTTGCGGTACCGTCGAAGCCCATTCACATGGACCCCGCAGCATTTCAGGCTTGGAATAATTCAGACGGGAGTTTGCCTGAAATTTATCTTTGCTGTATTTACACAGAAAGACCTTAAAAAGCTAGCCCATAGTGTAAACATGGATAATTATAATATTTCAGGGGAGGTTTAACATACCAAAAGAGGAAAAAGGAATTTTTAAGCACAGAGGCAGAACTCATCTCTAGACACTGAGAGAATTAAAAATTAATTGTTCTTTTCAATCATAAAATCACACCCATGGAGCCCATATGATCCTGAAGGTGATTCAGGTGCAAGGGAGCTATCACATGGTCTTGTTTGGTCAATGCCTCAAGAGGTTGATGCTCAGCACTGGTTAATCGCAAGTTGGGTCCTGCTGGGGTCAAAGTCAGCCTCTTTCCATGCAGAGGCAGCGTGGGGTAGGAGTGGGAAAACACAGTCCCTGCAGTGAGCAGGTCAGGCATGGACTCTGCACGTCTTTTGTGTTCTTTGACCCTGCTGAGCCTCTATTTCCCCATCTGTGAAATGGGTGAAGCAATACCCATCTCATGGGCTTTTTCTAAAGATCACCAAGTTCCTCCGGCATTGGTCCTATCACATAGTAGGGTCTCAGCTCCTAATTCCCTGCCCCCACTCCGTGCCCCCCAGAAGGGGGCACGGAAGGCTCCCCAAGGACCGCCCAGGCTCTGCCCCCTCCACATCTGCCTGGGACCTGCCAGGGAATGCTGGTTGGGAGGCAGAGGCTGCTGCCTGCCCCCTGTTATTTGGTTCAGACTGACCCAGTTCCTCCCAGGCCTTGAATCCAGCCTCTTGTTTCTGTCACAGCAAAGTCTCCCCTTCTCAATCACATGAGCAGTGTCACTAACAAAAGGGCATGGAGAGCTTTGGAGCCAGACAGACAAGGTTTCCAATCCCAGCTCTGCTATTACTTACAAAGCAGCAAGCTTCCTAACTTCTCTGAGCCTCTGGGCAAGCAAGATGGCCAACACGGCTTTGCAGGCGATATGAGCACCTGACACAGCCCTTGGTCTTCACGACGACTGGGTCATTGGTAGTTACTGTTGTTAGTGTAGTGTGTTCAGACCTTTCTAAATTGGTCAGAAATCCAGCTTAGCTGTTGGGATTTTTCCCTGATGGGAAGACGCAGACCATGGGGAGAATCTGCTGGGTTGCCTGTCACCCTCGCCCAGGGGCAGTGCTAATCTCTGTATTGTTCCAATTTTAGTATATGTGCTGCCAAAGGGAGCATAGGGGTCTGCTGGTTTGGGGAAAATGTGATGGTGGGGAGGGGAGAATGGTGGCTGGGACATGGCCATAGTGGCCTGGAAGGGACCCTTATCTGTTTTGCCGAAACCCCGCTTTCAGGCAGGGATGAACTTGAGCTGGCCAGAGACAGAGCATTCTGAGGCCCTGTTCTGCATTCTTCATTCCTAAGGATGCAAGTGTGGTCCCAGAGCTCGAGTCCTGGACCAAAGGAGCACAGGACACCCTCACATTGTGACCTCCCAGGAGGAAGAGATGAATAATAAAGCTCAACGGCTTGCCCAAGGCACCATGGAAAAAGGCGTTCATCATCTTAATGGTACCCTTCAGATGTCTGGCTTCTCTGTGGCCTCTTCCTCATGAAACCCCCTCCTAAAAGCAGTCTATGTGAGCTATTCCTGGCATGTCCTGTGGTACAAAAGCACGGTTCATCTTTTCAAGGAGACGTGGGGAGGTTGAAAGTCAAACGCATTGGAACAAACCTTGACTTTGGAGACTAGTCAAGTGCTTATTAGGCAAGGGCTCGCTCTTCCTGAGAAGATGAGCAGACAGAGTTTGGGGGGACTGGCGATAAGGATGAAAAGGGCACAAGATCTATGCAGTACATACCGTCTCAGGGTTGTGGGGGAGGGCCATGGTTATTGAGTGATCGCCTAGTCCTGGAAGGACTCATAGGCTCCAGCTTCAGCCAGGATAACCCATGTGGGGAGGGGGCCATGCCCATCATTGTGCCTGCTGAGGTCTGCAGTAAAAGCTGGGGTGCAGCTTGGCTTGGCTTTGGAGGGGAAGTGTACCCTCCCTCCAGGCCTATGGCCATTGCCTTCATGCACACAATGGTGGTGGAGCAGCTAATGCTGTGGGCAGGGAGGCTGGGACTGGGGCTGGAGAGATCTCTAGCCTTGCTTTACAGAGAGTGTGAACCTCTCTGGGCCTCATTTTCTCCATTAGGACCATAGAGATTATATATACTTATCTCTTTTCTACCTAAATGGTGGGCTGGAAGCAGAGGTTGATAACAGGGTCTCTTGATAACCATGTCTTTTGGCAGAAGAGGTGTCCTCGCATCTCAGGAGGGCCAGCCAGACCGTGACCCTGGTGTCTTTTGGTGAAGGAAGGCAGGGTGTCACTGGAGAACGTGGATGCTGGAGCACTGGGGCATCTCCCACCTGCCGAGAAAGGGAAGGTCCTCAGAGTCTGTAACCTTCAGATGTACAGGAGTCCCATCAGCACTGCTGTGGGCACAACTCCAGGGTGTGGCCAGGATCCCCTCTGGACCAGGGGAGCGTGGATGAAGAGAGTCTGTTGAGGATTGTTTTTTATTTTCTGTTTTTGTTTCATTTGTCTAGTTTTAAGGAAAGAAAGAAAGGAGAACAAGAATGAGAGTCCTGGGGGATTAGATCGAGGTTTCATTCATTTCCCAGGGGTGGCTGCAGGAGCATGTGGGACAAGGAGAGACTGGTCAAGGCCTCCCTTCTTTTCAAAAGGAGAACCACTGTGCTTTTATTTCTGCTGCATATCACAGTTCTGATTATGATTTCAACAGACAGAAGATTCCTTAGCTGAGCTAGTGTGAAAACCAGTGTTTGAAACCATTGGTCAGCTAGACTGGGAAATTCTTTGCCAACCTTTTCTTTCTCCATGCCCAAATCTCTGTTCTGGCTTTCTCTTGCTGCATTACAAAGCACTCTGAAACTTACTGGCTTACTATAACATTTGTTTTCTTTCATGAGTTGACTGGGCTCAGTTGGGTCATTTTCCGTGGGTGTCTCTCTTGTGACTGCAGTTGGATGGTGGGCAGAGTTGGAGAGCTGAGGCTCAGTTGGGCGGGTCACCCAGCATGGACTGTCTGTACCCCAGCTGGGTGGCTGAGACAATGGGGACAGGCTGGGAAGCTCTCTTTCCACATGGCCCTGCTGTGTAGACTTCCTCCACACATGGCAGTCTCAGGGTGGTCAGACTTCTTACATGGAGCCGGACACTTCCAGATTCATGACCCAGGAGACCCTGCAAAATTGCAACCTTAAACTCAGGTGTACAAGCATTGCTTCTGTCATATTGCACTAGTCAAAAGCTAGTCGCAAGGAGATGAAGCTCATTGGAGGCCATCTTTGGAGGTTGGCTACCACAGTTCCAGAAGGAAGAAGGAGAATCCAAACCTGACCCTTCCCTGCCTTGCCTCCATCTGTAGCCACTGTCAGAATTTGGAGTTGGGGGGGGGCCTTAGTCTAGAGACCTGTCCAAGTTCCAAAATTGGGGCTGGCAGAATCAGCAAAAGGAAGCCCATGCCCTGCTCCTTGTCTCAAGTTCTTTTTTTTTTTTTAAAGATTTTATTTATTTATTTGACAGAGAGAGATTACAAGTAAGCAAAGAGGCAGGCAGAGAGAGAGAGGAGGAAGCAGGCTCCCTGCTGAGCAGAGAGCCCGATGTGGGCCTCGATCCCAGGACCCTGAGATCATGACCTGAGCCGAAGGCAGAGGCTTAACCCACTGAGCCACCCAGGCGCCCTCAAGTTCTTTTTGTAGGGGATACAGGCCTCTCTGTCCTGTGACTGAGATGAGAAACGTCACTCCCTCTTCGGGAGAAAAAACCCAAATCCCTAATTCCAGCACTCTACTGCAGAAGTGAAGACATGTTTCCAGACACATCTGTAATACGATTAGACAGTGACAGTCTACTTGCCTCTCCAGGCTGAGTCACTCCCTTCCCCCACCAGCCGGCCTCTTGTTTCTGATGACTATCCCTTTGGCAAATCTAAAAGCAAGAGTCAGCTCAAAGGGGAGCAGGAGAGAGAGGTAGAGCTTGGTCCCATCTTCCTCACAGGATATGCGCTAGCAGGAGACTTCCGGCTTCCTGGAATTATTGCTGAAACTCAGACTCTTACAACAGTCAGTTTCAGACACTGTAATTTTTCAGCAGTTCTGCGTGGGTCCAGCTGGAAACCTAATCCTTTGTTTTCCTTTAGCTGTCCTATTTCCCAAGGATTTAAAATACTCTCTGAGATGGCCAGGCACAACGGTCATTTGGCCAAAGCAGGATTCTGGCCACTTAGGAACGTCAGTGGCCTCTGCGTCAGCACCATTTGAAAGGTGTTCCCTGGAGATGCACTATGAGGCCTGAGAGTCCATCCTTAGGGGGGAAAGATCTTGCCTGGGTAAACTGAGGACAACCGAGAAACAAGACTTCACAAAGTGAATATGGTAGTCTGGTCTGGTGGGGGTGGGGGGATGTATTTGGAACCCAGAGACAAAGGTACAGGATTATTTTCCCTCTTGCTAAACTTCAGGGAGACCCGTGTGAGCTCCTGGCTGCTGTGGGGGGCATTAGCATTTTCAGGATTCCTACCTGACCTCTGATTTCTGGGGGACCCCCTCCTTCCCCTCCTAGCAGGACAGATAAGATGTCTTTGCTGTGTGATCGCTGCTTAGAAACAAATGAGCAAAGAAGGGAGAGGGTGGAGGGCACGAAGTAGGTCCTTGGGCACCAGGAAAACAGCCACCAGTTTATCCTGGGAGGAGACCCCCTCACCCCTCCCCAGAGCCCTTGAACTTGATGTCGTTTAGGTCATGTGTCGGGAGAGGCGCAAGTGAGCGTGTGCTGTATGGTACGGGGAGAGAGAAGTGCGGAGAAAACAGTTAGCCTCTGTTAGTATTTGATAGGCAGCCAACGCACTTTTGTTCCCAAGCCCAGCGAGCTACCTGTGAAAAAAGAAATTGCTTTTCAAGAACATTCATCACAGCAAGTGGTGCGATTCCTTGTCCTCAAACAACCCCATTCCTAGGCCTTTCCTCCCATTAAAATCTCCTCAGATGTGGTAAAATAAAGAAAGAAACAAAGGGAAGGTGTGCGGGGGAGGTGGGCGGTAGCCCTTGTGGGGAAAGTAGAGGTGGGGAGGTGCTGTGGGCACAGACGCAGCAGGTACCGGGGTCTCACTGGACCTTGTGCTGTGGGGCCCACTGGAGCCCCCTTCCAAGTAGAGGGTCTCGGGCTCCACAGGTGTGATTCTGAAATTCAGGAGCAGTTGTGCCCAGAGTCATGGAGCTCTGTCCCTCTAGGAGTCTCTGTCCTCTCACCTGTTCTAAGGGGCCCTCCTGACCAGCCATAGGCAGGGGAGTTCTCCCTCCTCATTGCTCCACACTCACCACTCCGTATATTTCCTTTATGATACTTCACCCCATGCAGAATTATTAGGTTGTCTCTTCATTGTCTACTCCCTACCAAGTGTCAGCCTTGCCCGGGGGTGGGGGTCATGCTCTCTTGTACACTGCTCTATTTTGGGGCACAGAGTATGTACTCACCAGTCTTTGTGGGATGGAGAAATACATGAGCAAATCCAAAATGGGGTGCTTAGGGCAAAAGGTTCCAACCAATCCAGGATGATATTTTTCTGAGTTAGTTTTTTTTTTTCAGCAACAAATTCTATTACTGAGTGGCCAGGCTGACCAGACCCCAGGGCCTCTTGTATGATCTCTGTGTGATACGGGTTAGCTAGCAGGTTTGGGGGTGGGAGGGGTGGACAGCTTATTACAGAAGGAGGCCACCGACCCTTGGTTGCACTGTGTGACCTTGAGTAAGTCTCCCCCGTTGCCTCCCTGCACCTCAAAGTGCTATTAAATGAGATTAATCACCCATGTTGTGGTATTTCTGTAGAGATTATAGTTGATGTAGGGAGTGTTAGGAACCATGTGCTTGTGTTCCCCCCTGCCCCCAATTCATACATTGAAACCCTAAGCCCCTATGTGATGGTACTTGGAGGTAGGACCTATGGGACATAGCTAGGTTTAAATGAGGTCGTGAGTGTGGGGCCCCCACAATGGAATTGGTGCCTTTATAAGAGAGGACACCAGAGACCTTGTTTCTCTCTACCTTTTGCCATGTGAGGATACCGAGAGAAAGCGGCCATCTGCCAGCCAGGATGTGGGTCTCACCAGGACCTGAATCTTCTAGCACCTTCATCTGGGACTTCCCAGCCTCCAGAACTGTGAGAAATAAATGTCTTTTATTTAAGCCATACATCCTGTGGTATTTCATTTCAGCAGCCTGAGCTGACTAAGACTGGGAACATGCCTGGTTCAGGAGCTCCATATACCACGGTCATTTTCCTTATTATTTTGCTGGGTGTAGACACTCTCAACTCAATAAAATATCAATACAGTAAGATATTCAGGGATTTCTGAATCCTGAAATTAGTTCACTTAGTTCACAACAGCTCTAGAAAATTCCCAAGTTCTGAAATGTTGCCCAGAGCTTCCTCTTGTTCTCATTGTATGAGAGAGAGCCATACAGACATGTTTGGGCCCCAGCCTCTCCAACGTTGGTGTCTAGTAGAGGACCCCACCCCCCAATATCTCTACCACCAATCATGGGTATTTCTCCAGTTGGGTGTGGAGAATAAGGCTGTCGGTTGGACTCTTTATCTGCAACAAGGATAGTTTCAGAAGGGTCTTGGGCATTTGAGTACCATATTTTGGATTTATTCTTTCAACATCAATTTGTTGAGGGTCTACTCTGTGCTTGCAGATACACGAGTGAATGAGACAGCATGCTCCCTGCTCTGTGAAGCTGACACTCTGGCTGGGGAGTAGACAATGACCAGATGAATGAATGATGTGATGTTGAGTGATGGGGAGGGAGAGCTTTCCTGCCGATGGATGCTCATCGAAGACGAGGCCTGAGAAGGAGCAGCCAGGTGGCGAAATGGGGCATGTGGGGGCTGGATGTGTGTGAGGAGCAGAGAGGCCAGAAGCAAGGGCGGTGGGTGAGGTGCGCACAGAGGTGGTCCAACGGGTCCAAAATCAGCCGGGGCTCCGGGCAGGGCAGAGACAGATGTCCCGAGGTCCGTAGGGGGTCCTGAGGCCAGCACGCCCATTTGCCCCAACCCCAAAGATGATCTGTTCTCCTCTCCAAAGCCAGGCAAAGCAGAGACCCCCTGGTTCCTGCCCGAGCAGCCCCTTGGGGCACCCAGCACCCTGGGCCACTCTGGTTCCCCGACCACGGAACCTGGAGACCCATATAACTGTACTGTTTGGGTTTGAGAAACAGATACTAACAAAACTTTGTCTTATTAGACAGAAAGGGCTTCTTTTCAGGCCCTACTAAGAATAGCCTAATTTATTCACACTCTCTGGGCTGGGAAGCAGGGTGGAGGCCCCTGGCGGCCCTGGCACCCTGCCCAAGCCCGGCCGGGAGAGCGCAGGCTAGGCCAGGAGCCCCGACACTCCCGGCATTCAGATAGGGGCACTCGGCCCCCCCACCCCCTGCCCCGCCGCCATGCCCATTGGCTCCTCTGCTGCCTTCCCGCACTCCCATTGGCTCTGCCGGCCCGGGGCCTGCGAGCGGCGCCCTCTGTTGCCTGGGAGGTGGGGAAGCAGGGAGGCACCATCTTTAGGGAGTGTGGGGCCCCCAGAAAGAGATTCGGCCACAGGGAAATGGAATGTTGGCCTTGAGCTGGCACAGAGCCGGGCACATGGACTCAGGAAGTGCCAGGGACCTGGTCAGAGGGACAGTTGCCAATCACGGGTATCTCCCGTGTACCCCAGGCTTCCGGTTGTTATTTCCCTTGAGTCCTGACAACAGTCCTGCAGTCGGTATTATTGTATCCCCGGGTCATGGATAAGGAAACTGATGGCAGAAAGTTTAAGGGGCTTCCCCAGGGTCAGATAGCTACTCATGCAAAGATGGGACTTGATGGCTGCCTTGTGTGATTCCAAGCACTGCAGCATGTAGCAACCTAATGGGACTCGGTGGGCATATTCTAGTGATTAAGTGGACAGCAGCAGCTCCCTGGGTTCTGAGGGTGCGCTGAGGTACCGACACTCTAGGTCCCAGCTTGTCAGCTCGAAGCAGGCTTCCCACTGGAGATGGCACCCTGGAACCCTTTGAATACAGGTGGAATTGAGGATGCACCGACAGGGAAGAGACCCTAGAAACAAAAATTAATCAGAAAAGCCTTTGGACTTTGCTATGAGACCATTCACTTGGTGGCTCAGCCACCCAAAGAGCCATCTCTAACACAGACACCAAGTCTCCTTGCACAGCATTTTGCATTTACAAATCTCTTCTTCATAGTCTCATTTAACTGCAGAATCAAAACAACTTTGGAAGGTTGGCACCATCCTAATTTTGCACAAGGGTAAATTAGGGATCAGCGAAGATCAATGAAGACAATGTGTAGATTGTTTCCTGTGTTTGGAGTACTTTATATCTAATATAATTCTTACAACCACCCTAGGTGATAGTCATGTCTTATTTTATAAAGGAGGAAACCATAACTTGAGAAGTTAAGTAACTTCCTGAAAATGACACAGGAATTTAAAAGGAAGGCTTTACCTGATCCACACTCACTGTTTTTCAGTTACTCTCCTGTTCCTTCAGATTCTGAGCCAATCTGAAAAACAGATGGAGGCAATAGTTGCTAAATAAGAAAGATTTAAAGATAACAATAAGATCTCATGCCCAAATATACCTTCCTCCCCTTTCAACTCATATGAGATGGCTGAAGCACCAGTATTGACAATTATTTTGTTGAATTAAACATTGCTTGGGCCATGATAGTCTTAAGATTCGAATCTCCCTGTATGGAAGGAAGGCATTAATTCCTTAGCATGATAGAGAAAGAAAAATACTTGGAGAGTCCACTGGAGCTATTCAACTAGTTAAAATATCTGCTGAATTTTATTATTGTTGTGATCACATTTTCGCATTCTCCACCTTCTTTGTAAGGATAGTTTGTGATAGGTAACAATGAAAATGAAGCATCCAGAGAGGTTCTACTGTTGGGTAGAATGCAGTGGGTAGTTGCAAACCTACTGGGAAGGAAAAAGTCTCCCTAGATGAGTTGGGATTATTAGACCTTTTCTTCCATGAGTCCATTTGCTGAGTCAGTGTCCAGACTGAGTGTTGGGCAAAGAGGTCTATTAGCAGAAGAAGAAACCAGCAGGGATTTTGAAAGCTATGTGGACTAGCCTAAATGGCAAGAGAATATTAGCTCCAAACTTTCTCCATAGAACATTGAGTGCTGGTGGGATGAAGTATCAAGGCACAGTTTTTTTGTTCTTGAAAAGCAAAACATATCTAGAGGAAAAAGCTTTCAAGAAATGTATGGAAAGTATCGTCCTCAAGACATTTGCCAGATATTTTGCTTGCATGTGAACGGAGATAAAGGGATGAGCTCAGTATCTCAGAAGAGCAGACCTTTCAAGGCCAAGGAGACAAAGAATTGCCAGTATCACCATATCAAAAAACTCAGGAGGACCATGCATGAGAAGGAAACTTCTAGAACAAGAAAGTTGCTAGAAGGAAGAAGTTGCAAGAAACACATGCCATATCTCATCCTTAAGATGTCTGAAACCAGAGGTACACTAACCCAATTCAATTTCTGATTGGTTTGATGTGATTTTCCCTTACTTTATCTGTCAAAGAGAAGATAGGAGAAAAATCTTTTCTGGAGAAGAATAATAATGATTTTTAAGTTCCATGATTCTTTTACATATAATATCTGAAATTCAATATTAAAAAATTATAAGACATATGAATAGATAATAAATCATGGCCAAAAAGCATGAGAAAAAAATGTAATAGGTGCAGACCAATAGAGTGTCTCAGTCATCTCAGGCTGCCATGACAAAATACCACAGACTGGATGGTTTAAACAACAGACATTTGTTTCTCACAGTTCTGGAGGCTGAAAAATCCAAGATCAAGGCACTTTCAGTGCTTGGTGAGAGTCTCCTTTTTGGGTTGCAGAAGGCCACCTTCTTGCTGTGTCCTTACATGGTGGAGAGAGGGAGATCTGGTATCTCTTCTTCTTGTAAGGGCATTAATCCCACAATGAGGGCTACACCCTCATGACTTCATATAAATCTAATCACCTTCCAAAGTCTCCACTTCCAAATACCATGACAATGAGGGTTTAGCATATGATTTGGGGCAGAGGGGACAAACATTCAGTCCATAGCACAGATTATAGTAAAAAGCTGGANAGGGTTTAGCATATGATTTGGGGCAGAGGGGACAAACATTCAGTCCATAGCACAGATTATAGTAAAAAGTTGGACTCCGGGTGCCTGGGTGGCTCAGTGGGTTAAAGCCTCTGCTTTCGGCTCAGGTCATGATCTCAGCATCCTGGGATCGAGGCCCACATCAGGCTCTCTGCTCGGCAGGGAGCCTGCTTCCTCCTCTCCCTGTCTCTCTGCCTGCCTCTCTGCCTACCTGTAATCTCTCTCTGTGTGTCAAATAAATAAATAAAATCTTTAAAAAAAAAAAAGTCAGACTCCATTTTTGATATTTAAATGCTGGTAGGTTCTAAGCCCTACTACTCCCTCTTCCCTTCTGTTTTAGACCTGGGTCAGCTCATAAGAAACCCTAGGTGCTCCCTTCATTAGTCTCAGCAGGAAGTTTAAACCATGCAAGCCCTGGTCCATGCCCGGAAATACTTGCCTCTAGCCCCACCTTCCAATGACTCAAAGTCAGCTTCCTTTCTCTGCTCCCTCAAGCTATTTTTAGATTCGCTTGGGAAGTTTCCAGGCTCTCCCCAGAAATCCCCATATGTGAGTAATCAATCTTCTCATATCTTCTTGGTGTGTGCTTGGTGTCATCAGTCTTGACATTTGAATCAAATTTTGGTTGGAGGTGTTCATCCCGCCATCACAACTAGGATAATTTTGCTGTTGGAGTTATTGGATGGAAATTTTAAAATAACTATGATAAACAGAATAAAAGAATATATAGAAAAAAGATGAACGAATGATGGAAAAGATGGAGAGGGTTAATGCAGAGAATTAGAATCTATAAAAATTCAAGTATACATTCAAGAGCTAAAAAACCTTAGTATTTGAAATTAAGGATTCATTGAATGGATGTGACAGCAACCTAAACACAGTACGTGATAGGACAAATGAGCTCAAAGATGTATATATAGAAGATACTCAAACTGAAGCGCACAGAGAGAAAATAATGAAAATAACAGATCAGAGTATAGGACACATATTGAGACGCAGTCATCAGATCGATCACATATATAACTGGATTCTCAGAAAAGAAGAGAGAATAAGAAAAACATACTTGAAGAGACACTTTTGAAAATTAGAGAAAACCATCATCTCATAGATTCACAAAGCACAGTGAATCCCAAGTTAAAGAAATACAAAGAAAACTACACATAAATGAAAACCAAAGACAGTAGGAGAATGTTAAAAGCAGCCAGGAAAAATAGAAAACATTACACTCAAAGGAGCAACAGTGAGGTTTGGCTGACTTGTCAATAGCAACTATGAAATCCAGGGGACAATGGAATGATATTTGAAACTGTAGAAAGAAAAGTTCTATATCCCGTGCAATTTTTTGTTTTTCAAAAATAAAGGCAATCCAAGTTCCCCCTTTTCCTTCTCTATTCTTCTCTTTTCTTCTCTTCCATTCCTGAGCAATTTAGTTCTAAACCCATTAGGTGGGGCAGGACAAGGTGTGGTGTGTATATGTTTGTGTGAAGAGTGTGGAGAATAGAGGATGCCATGGTGGCCCAGAGCAAGATGTCAGAGCCCAGACGGGATGAGAAGGGCATTATCATTGAACGGAAGCCAGATGTGGGATATCAGATCCTGAGCACAGTGATGAGGTCATCCCCATTTGTGGACTGGAGGTTCAGGTTTAGTTAGAGAGAGAGTTACAAATATAGAAAAGGAGAAAACTAGAACAAACCCCGTGACGTTTGTTTGGAATAGAATGTATCTGAGTGCTTTCATCCCTACATACATGTATATAATATATGTGTATATATAATAGATATTAAAATGTTGTATATGTATTATACACATACACACACATATTCTCTAGCTCTGTCCACACAAGGCAGAGAGAAGATATACCTCATTAGCGAGGAAAATGTCTAACACCTAAATTTTGGTTTCTAAACAACAGTTTCTTTTTCTTTTATTTTTTAAAAAATATTATTTGTTTTAGATGGGGGGAGAGGGAGAGAGAGTCTCAGGTAGACTCTGTGCTGAGTGTAGAGCCCAACATGGGGTTTAATCCCACGACTTAGAGGTCATGACCCGAGCCAAAACCAAGAGTCAGACACTCAACCAACTGTGCCACCCGGGTGTCCCACTAAATAGCAGTTTCTAAGGAAGAAGCCAGGGATCCTAGGAGAATGACTGATTCTAGGAGTGGGGTAGAGAAAGTATAACATGAATTTGGAACATCTTGTGCCTAAATGCAAGGATGTGTTCAAAGAATGATGGGGACATGTCGAAAGGATACAGAAGCTGTCTTGAAGTGGCTCCTATTGACCAGGGACAACCTGAAAATCAAAATAAATAATAAATTGGATTATAATCCTTGGAATAAAAGAAGAAACCACAAATCTATATAAATAAATAGTTAAGTAGCAAAGTTAAGGACCAAGCCTATTTATACAGTTTTAAAGTCCCTCCCCACAAAATACTTAAGAGTTACAAAGAAGAAAAGAATAATTCACAGTGTTCAGAAGGCTGGTAGACCCCACCATAATCAAATGATCAAAATATGCATTGCCAGCAATGGCCCAAATTGATATGCACCACCTGATGAGATGCAATGAGAAGAATTCAGCACCCCTTCTGTGACATTCCTGCCAAACATGCATAATCTGAATGTAATGCTCACAAATCAGGCTATCAGACAAATACACGTGGGAGGACATTCTATAAAATATCTAGCCTGTAATCTGTAAAAGTATCAAAGTTAGGAAATGTTGAGGAGCTGGTCCAGACTGAAGGAGACTAAAAAGGCACGATAACTTATGACAACTAAATTTTTGATCGAAAGCATGATTCCTTTTCTAAAGATGTTATTGGGACAACTGGCAAATCTTAAATAGGGTCTTGGCTAAGATGAGAACGCATCATTATTAATTGCCTGATTTTGAAGGTTGCACTGTGGTTATGCCAGAAAATACTTTATAGGAAACATATGCTAAAGCATTCAGGGATATTGGGCTGGCAAAATACTCTCAAATGGTTCAGGAAAAAAACCACATTTCTTTGCATCACGCTTTGTACTTTTCCATAACTTTGTGATTGTTTCAAAGCTTTAAAAGGTTACAGTGAAAAAATGAAAGCAAAGTAAAGACACGGTCACACTAACAAAGCTGAGAGAACTTATCACCAGCAGACTCATGCTGGGAGAAATACAGGGATAATGATCCCAAATGGAAATACAAAACTGCAGGATGAAATAGTTCCAGGAGGCAAATATGCGCAGGATATAAGATGATTGACTGAAGAAACTATAATCACTATGGCTCGTGGGTCTGATAGCATATGTAGAAGTAAAAAATTTAACGACATTGGTACCAAAGAGAGGATTGGTACACACTGGTGCAAATTTCTTCTATTATTTGTGAAATGGTAAAGGTGCCAACTTAAAGTAGACTCCAAAAGTCAATGATGCATCTGAATTAACTGCTAAAAATTAAAAGAAATATAACTAAAAGTTTAACAGAAGTTGATAAATAAAATAGACACATACAAATAAAGATTTAAAGAAGTGGTGTAATGAATTTTTAAAAAGAAACAAGATGGTAGATCTAAACTCTACTCACCACTCCTATTAAAAGACAAATACTTTTAGGTTGGCTTAAAAGGAAAGCAATCATGTGCTGTTGATGAGACACACTTTATTTTTAAAATTTTTTTAAGTAAGTTGTATACCCAGCGTGGGGTTTGAACTCATGACCTTGAGATCAAGAGTCACATGCTGTACCGATTAAGGGATCCTTAATTGGTATGAGACCCTTTAAATATAGGACATAGAAAAGCAGAAAGTAAAATCATGGCGAATATTATATCATGCAAAGACTTACCAATGAAAGGTGTGGCTCTATTAATATCAAACAAAGTAGACTTTATAGTCAGAAGTAGTGAGGAAGGTAAAGCATGACATTTCATAATGATAAAAGGGCCCATTCAGCAGGAATACATAGCAATCATAAATTTGTAAGCACCTAATAACAGAGCTGTACAATACACGAAGCAGAAAGTTGACAGAACTAAAAGGACAAATAGGCAAATCTGTAATCATAGTTGAGATTTTAACAAATCTCTTTCAACAACTGATAGAAAAAGCAGATAAAAAATCAATAAATATATAGAAAATATGAACAACAGAGCTAATCACCTTGACTTTAATAGACAGTTATAGAACACTGCACCCAGCAACCGGAGAATACACGTTCTCCTCTTCAAGTGCATATTTACCAAAATAGAACATGTATTGAACCATAAAGCAAGTTATAACAAATTTCAAAAGGTGAAATCATGCTGGGTATGATCTCTGACCAAAGTGGAATGAAACTGGAAATGAACAAAAGAAAGATTATTAGACCTCAAATGTTCAGACGTTAAGCAGAACACTTATAAATAACCTATGGGTCAAAGAAGAAATCACACAGAAAGGTTATGAAACCTTTATGCTGGTAAGTGTAAAAACTTAGTCTAAATTTTGATGAAATCCAATTTATCTATTTTTTCTTTTGTTGTCCGTACTTCTGGTGTGGAATCTATGAAATCGTTGCCAACTTCAATGTCAAGATGTCCCCCTGTGTTTTTTCAGGTGACTTAAAAGTTTTAGCTCTTAAGTGTAGGTCTCTGATCTATATTCAGTTAGTTTTTGAGCCTGATGTCAGGTAAGGGTCCAGTCTCTTTTGCATGAAGTTACCTGGTTTTTCCAGCACCATTTGTTGAAAGGACTGGCCTTTCACCATCGAATGGTCTTGGCAACCTTGTCAAAACTCAACTGACCAGGGTTTATTTCTGGGCTCTCTTCTCTATTCTGTTGATGGGTATAACTGTACTCATACCAGTAGCATACCATTTACTGTAGCTTTGTAGCAAGTTTTGAAACCTGAAAGTGTGAGACCTCTAACCTTTTTCAAGATTCTTTTGATTATCCGAGGGTATGAATCCAAGGGTCAGCTTTTCCATTTTTGTGAGAGAGGCTCTTGACATTTTGATAGGGATTGCAGTGAATTTATAAATAGCTTTGGATCATGTTGGTAATCCTTGAAACACAGATTAGTGTTATCTATTACTTACAACTGCACATGTAAGTCGAAGGAATAGAATCCTGGACACACCAAAGTGGAGATAGTGGTTTCCTCTAGGGGTGGAAGGGTTAGGTCTAGAGAGAGTAAAGAGACTAAGGGAGGACACACATGGGACTTCAATTATACCTGTAGTGTTTTATGTCTTTAAAAAGTAAGGGGAAGCAACTTTTTAAAAATTATCACTGCTGATGAGGTGGTAAATAGATGGGTGCTATTTTGCTCTCTACACTTTTCTGTAGTTTGACATTTCTCATTATAGGCAAAAGAGACGTCATGAGTGTCCTACACAGGCTGGAAGAGTAGACTTAGCACGCGGGAGAGAGCCGGAAGGGTGGGAAGTGGTGGTCAGGATCGCAGAGTAAGGGTGGGGCTGAGTGTGGGCGTGGCCCAGCCTCAGTGAGGCCCACGTGAGCCTCAGTGAGGCCTCCTGCCCTCCATTTTATCCCCTATTAACTCTCTACCTGTCCATCAGGAGCCCATTCACAGAGATGAATTTATTTCTATTAATTTTTTTTCTTTCCAAGTTTCGATTTAAGTTCTAGTTAGTTAACATATAGTGTGATACTAGTTTCAGGTGTAGAATATAGTGATCCATTCCTTATACAACACTCAGTGTTCATCACAAGTGCCCTCAGGGAAGGGAATTTAAACACAGGTGGGCCTTGTCTTCGATCCTATCTACGTAGGTGAGGCTCAGGGGAACAAATTCAACCCAATAAAACTTTAGACCTTCCAGTCAACTCTTCAGTGTTCACTTCTTAACATCAACACGTAAACCAAGATTGCCAGACATCTGAGGAAACCCTCAAGAGGAAAAAGATTGACGTGAAATTAAATGAAATTAAGTTAAATTAAATAAGCAAAAGAAAACAATCTGGCAGAACAGAGACTATGCAGACAGAAGAAAACTTTTTTTTTTTTAAAGAAGGGGGAGAGAGAGAGAGAGAGTTGGGAGGGTCAGAGGAAGAGGGAGAGAGAATCTTAAGCAGACTCCACACCCAGCACAGAGCCTGACTCCGGGACTTAGTCTCACCACCTTGCCATGACCTGAACTGAAATCAAGAGTCAGATGCTTAACCTAATGAGCCACCCAGGCACCCGGAGAAGGAAACTTTTAAAGAAACAAACCAAAAAAATTTCCCCAAAGCTCTAGTGTTGATACTTTTGGAGAGATAAAAGAAGATATTGCATCCATAACATAAGAACGAGACATTCTGAAAAGGGAGCCCTCAGTAAAGACAACAAAAAAAGAGAACACAGAATAAAAAAAATAAAAAGCTTCACTACACGGAGGGAGAGAAGATAGCGAGGAAGAAGATAAGGACTAGTCCAGGGGCCCCAAAATATGAATAAAAAGAATTTCAGGAATGGAGGATAGAGAAACTGGGGAGGAAACTGTCAATCAAATAATTCAAGAAAATTCTCCTGAACGGAAAGAAAGGAATCTGCAGCCCAAAACGCCCCATCAAAGACCGGGCACGACTGGAGCTGCGCACCCAGCGTGGCTGACACATGGGATAGAGATAAAGGGAAGCCACTTCAGCCCTGACGTCCGAACGTCAGAACGTCCCGGTGAAAGTGGCTCGGGCACATGGAATCGGGATTCAGAGCTCTTTTGGATTTCCCAACAGAAAGACTGGAAAGCTAGAGCCTTAGCCTTGAGTGTGGCTTTCAAAACTTCAAAGGAAAATATTTCCAACAATATTTGTTACTTTTGCTACGTGACAAAACTTAATGGCTTGGAACAATGCACGTTATTATTTCACAGTTTCTGAAGGTCAGGAATTCAGGAGGGAATTCGCTGGGTGGTTCTGGCTCAGGGTCACTCTTGCGTTTGTGTCCAGCTGTGGGGACAGAGTCGCCGATATCTCAAGGCTCAGCTGGAGCAAGAGAATTTGCTTCCAAGCTCATCGATGTGATTGTTGACTCAGGGCTGAAGGTCCTTGCTACAGGGACTGCTCCACGTGGTGCTCGTGATGTGATTCTCCCAAATCCAACAGATGGGGAGAGCCCAAGATAGTTGGTTATAATCTTATCTGGGAAGTGATGTTACTTCACTTCCAGACTCAGACCACTCCAGTTCTGCTAAACGACGTAATAAAGTCACA
The DNA here is from genome assembly GCA_002007465.1 of Ailurus styani. Lineage (NCBI taxonomy): Eukaryota > Metazoa > Chordata > Mammalia > Carnivora > Ailuridae > Ailurus > Ailurus styani. The sequence goes on along the minus strand of LNAC01000094.1, from coordinate 3,484,943 downwards.
TTCTGGTTCACTGGAGTGTGTCCTGCTGCAGCCTGTGACATGCTGGAGAGTATAGAAGAAATGGGAAGCCTTCTCATTTTGTCCGTGTCCACCTCTCACAGCCTCGGCAGCCTCGCATTTTACTGTGTACCGACGCCCCTTCCAGTCCTACTCCCTATCCGGACGCGCTCAGGAAGTGAGGCGCTGGGAATTTATGATGAGCCTCACCTCCCAGCAAAGCCTGAGGGACAGGGGCAAGAAATGGGACATACCTGGGTCTCCCCATTATCTGAAGCCTCAGTGTTTGTAGGGCACAAGGGTCGGGGGTGCAGGAATAATAGGATGCAAAGAGATTCCCAGAGTTCATCTGTTCTTTCACTCATTCTTCATTTTTGGTGCACCTGCTGGGTGGTGGTTTCGTGGATTGATAAGAAAATTCAAACATAGTGTACTAATTTTTTATTGCTGTTCTAACAAATTATCACAAAGCTAGTGGTTTAAAATAACACAGATTTGTTCTTACAGTTCTGAAGGTCGGAAGTCCAAAATGAGTCTCACTGGGCTAAAATCAGAGTTGGCATTCTTTCTAGAGGCTCTCAGGGAAATCCTTTCCCTGGTCTTTTCCAGATTCCAGAGGTTGTCAATATTCTCTTGGCTTTTGGTCCTGTCCTCCATCTTCAAAGCCGGGAGTGTCAGGCTGTGCCCTTCCCGTGCTGCCCTCTCTGGCTCTCTCTCTTCTGCCTCCCTTCTCCACTTGTGAGGACCCCTGTGATTACACTGGGGCCACCCAGATAACCTGGGGTGATCTTCCCATCTCAAGGTCAGCTGATTAACAACCTTAATTCCACCCACCCCTTAATTCTCCTTTGCCATGTGACCTAATACATTCATAGTTTTGGGGATTAGGACACAGAAAATTGGTGGGGGGGCATTATTCTGCCCACCACACATACCAACAGAAAAGAAAGCAATTCGAAAGTGCAAATAGTACACGAATCTCTGAAAAGATGATTACTTTTCCCAATAATCAAGAAACTAATAGAACAGCAATGAGATTCCACATTCACTCTCCAGATGGCAAGTGTGAACAAGGTTAACACCCTCTAGGGCTGACAAGGACGTGGGAAATGGGCACTCCTAGGGTCTGCTGGGAGGAGGGCAGTAGCTACAACATTTGGGGGAACTAATCTGATGGGCTACCAAAATTAAAATACACTTACATGTTAATTCTGCAATCCCACTTACAGGAATTTATTTCCTTCAGGAATAACACGCTGCCCCTGCATTCAAAAAATGTCAGTGTGGGGCGCCTGGGTGGCTCAGTGGGTTAAAGCCTCTGCCTTCGGCTCAGGTCATGATCTCAGGGTCCTGGGATCGAGGCCCATATCGGGCTCCCTGCTCGGCAGGGAGCCTGCTTCCTCCTCTCCCTCTCTCTCTGCCTGCCTCTCCGCCTACTTGTGATCTCTCTCTCTCTCTGTGTCAAATAAAGAAATAAAATCTTTAAAAAAAAAAAATGTCAGTGTGTCAGGCATTAGGGAGGGGTGTAGCCAGAAGTAGGATGGAGCAGACACCTGCTCTCGTGAAACTGACATTCTAACGGGAGAGGTAGGCCACAAGGAAACAAAGAAAGAAACTAGAAATGTCCTGGATGGAGATTAGGGCTGTGTATTCCTTTCCTAGGGCTGCTGTAACAAATCACCACAAACTGAGTGGCTTAAAATAACAGAATAAGGTATCTCCCATAGTTCTGGAAGCCAGAAGTTCAAAATCAAGGTGTTGGCAGGGTTGGTTCCTCCTGGAGGCTCTGAGGTTTGAGAATCTGTTCCTTGCTTCTCTCCTGGCTTCTGGTGGCCGCCAGAAATCCCCGGTGTCCCTTGGCTTCTAGACATCTCCCTGCAGTCTGCCATACTGGGGCATTCTCTTCTTTCTGTGTATCTCTTTGTCCAAATTTCTCTCTTTTTATATGGGCACCCGTAATTGGATTAGAGTTCATCCTAGCCCAGTATGACCTCCTCTTAACTTGAATGCACCTGCAAAGGCTATTTCCAAATAAGGTCACATTCTTAGGTATGGGAGTTACTTCAATTTATCTTTTTTTAGAGGACACAATTCAACCCCCGCAGGCTATGCAGAGAATTGATATAAGATGATAATGAGAAAGTGAGGGTGGCTAGTTGCACTTGGATGAGCAGGAAGGCCTCTCAGAGGAGGTGACATTGAACTCGAGCTCTGAGTGGTGAGGAAGAAGTCACTGAAGATCAAGGAAGAGCATTCTAGGAGAGGGAACAGCTGGTGTAATGGCCTCAAGGCAGGATTGGGCTTGGCCTGTTCTCGGCCCTGCGAAGGGAGCTGGCGCCAGTGGGCATGGGAGGGTGTTCCAAGTGAGCTCAGAGAAGGCACGGGGCCAGATCATGCAGGCCTTGGAAGCTAGGGAAAGGAGTTTGCATTTTATCCTGGAAGAAGTGAGTGACATGATCTGAGCTGGGTGTTAAAATCTGCAGTATGCGAGGATGTATGGACCAGGATGTTTAACACACCACCGTGTGCAAAACACTGGACATAACCTGTGTGTGCATTCATAGGGGACAGGATGAATAAATTACATCATGTCCATTCCGTGAATTATGAGTTGGAGCTGTCCATGTTTACTGGCAAAGACATTCTTGACATACGAAGTGGAAAGGTAAGGAGTCTGGTATCTGTGTGTGTGCGTGTGTGTCTGTCTGTCTTCTTAAAGCAGCAGAAGCCCCCTGCACTGCTTGAATGCAATCTGTGCACAGGGGGGAGAGGCAGGCCTGGAGCTAACTTGAGTTCTCCCAACCAAACCCTTGCTAGCAGCGGGTCTCTCTAAAGAACCCTGGTCCTAACAGTCCTTCAATGTTGGACACCTCATTTATGAAGTCCTCTCCTCCCCAGGGCAGGTGTGGAACCATAGAATGTTGGGGGATGAGTGGCCTCTAAAGGTCTCCTTGTCTAGCTCCCCATTTTGCAGATGGAGGAATGTTGGGGGATGAGTGGCCTCTAAAGGTCTCCTTGTCTAGCTCCCCATTTTGCAGATGGAGAGGCCCAGAGAGGGAAATGATCACACAGCGAGCCAGTGTTAGCGGTGGGATCTGAATCCAGATAATCTCTTGAATGTTTTCCTCTGCTCTGCTGGAACCTGGGCATGTGGGTTTTGGAAGCCCTCATTCTAGAGAGGCGTGGACCACATCCCGTGCAGGTTCACACAGCAGCAGCAGAGTCCAGCCCGGGAACACAGTCTGATTCCTATCTTCGGAACCAAGTGTTCTTTACAAGTACTGCCATGGGAAAGTCTTGTTCCCTGAAGTGAGCTTGCTTATTCTGTCCACCACCTTCGCTCAGAGGCTGCTCTGTGACAAGCTCCTATCTTACGCAGAGCCCCCCCCGCCCCCCGCCAACTGGTACCACATTGCTCTCCAGGTGTGGACAGTGGGCTTCAACGTCCAGATTAGCGCGAACCAGGTGCTCCTGTGGACAGAGATGGAGGAGGTCCCCGTTCCTGCCTGATCTGGGGAGACAAGGAAGCCAGGAGACTCAGATATTTGGAGAGGTTTCTGTAGAAAGCGCTGAACTAAATAATTTCCAGTTTACTCTAAATGAATCCTTTCTCCTAGCCTCTCAAAGACTGATTCCTTCTAGAAGCTTGCCTTGACCTCAGAGCCTGAGGCGCTGTCTTTCATGGCCTCCTGTGTATGCGTTGGGGCCTGCCCTCCGCTCCTTTCGGACTCTACCCACTGAAAAAACTCTTCGTTGATTTCCTGACCCAGAATGTGAAAGGATTCTGTACCTCCATTCTCTGAGAAGTCTTGGATGCCGCCTTTCATAAGGGCTCAGATTTCTCTGGATTTTCCCATTTTCAGGTTGCGTGCTCTGTCCCTGTGTTCAGGTCGCTCATTGGTGGTAAAAATCAGAGATGTACTTAGGACCCCTAAAGAAAATTGGGTGGTAGGACAGGAAGGGTTATGCATACTAGTCTCACCCTGGAAACAACCCGAATGTCCATTACCATAGAACGGATGCTCACACTAAAGTGTGGCCACGCAGTGGAGTGATTGGCGGCACTGAGAACGAATGACCTACACAACAGGCAAAACAGGATTTAATCTCAAAAACGATTACAGTAAATGAAAGAATCTGAACTCAGAAGAACATGTCAGTATGATTCCATTTACGTAAAGTCTAAAAGTTGACAAAATTAAATTATAGTGGTTAAGGGTGCATCTTAGTTGGCTGGGGAGATTTTAAAGCAAAGCCGCAAGTTCTCATACTGGCCAACTTTGGGGGGAAGGGAGGTGGGGAGTGGGAAGTTCTTTGGGGAGCTGCAACCCCGATTCTCAGATTGGCCTATAATTTAGTCACTAATAGTTTGTTACTTTGTAAGGTTATTATTTTTTTGTAAGATTTATTTATTTATTTGAGAGAGAGAGCGAGCATGCGTGCTAGGCAGTGAAGAGGGAGGGGGAGAGAGAATCTCAAGCACACTCCCTTTTGTGCGGAGCCTGCTGTGGGCGGATCCCATGACCCTGAAATCACCATCTGAGCTGAAAGCAAGAGCTGGACACTTAACGATTGAGCCCCCCAGGAGCTCCTGGATGGTTATTTTTTTTTAACACATATTTCTCTCTGTATACATTATATTTTAAAATACAAAAAACTGATCCCTATAATGTACGTACAATACTAATTTTACCCTGTGTGTTAACTAACTGGAATTTAAATAAAAACTTTAAAAAAATAAATTAGGATAACAAAAAATAAAATCAAATAAAATATAAAAGGCTGAAAAAATTAAGTCCATAAATTTTACAAAAAGGATAGGATTTCAAGCAGGGGGGAGGGTCAGAGGGAGAGGGTCAGAGAGAGAATTTTAAGCAGGCTCCCTGCCCAGCACAGAGCCTGAGACAGGGCTCAATCTCATGACCCTGAGATCATGACCTAAGCTGAAATCAAGAGTCGGATGCTTAACTGACTGAACCACCCAGGCGCCCCAAGGATAGGATTTAATGAAGGATTTGTGGGGACCGAGGCTGGGGTCCTGTGGAGGGTATTTTAGGGGGAGTTGGGCTCTCTTTCTCCTCCTCACCCCCCTCCTCCCTCTCTCCTTCAGTTCCTTCTCCTCTTCCACTTTCCTTTCTCTACCACGAAAAGCCCATGTGTTCCCCTCCCGCAGTCATCACCCCTTTGCTGACTATAGGCAGCCCTTCAGCGCCCAGCCTCTCATCTCTTCCAAGAGCTGAAAATTTCTTTTCAAATTCAGATCCAGGGAAAAGAGCATCTACTTGAACACTGCTGGGCACCAGTCCCCTGAGGATCAGCCGCCCTGGGTCGGGCCCTCCCTGGTGCCATCACTTCTGACGCACAGTCTGGGGAAGGGGGCGAGGAAGGGTGGCCTCCGCTCAAACTCGGACAGCTCCGGTGGAGGGGCAAAGGGCAACCAGTTGCTCAGAGACGACAGAGAGGACAGGACAGCTCCTCTCCACACGAGGAGAGTCCAGTGTGCAGCTGGCCTCGCAGGTAGATGGACAGGTGGGCAAAGGGAATTGAATGATCTCAGGCACCAGTAGGAATGAGAAGAACCTAGAACTAGACCAGAAGAACCCAGGAGGCCGGCTGCCCAGGCTCTATTTGCCTGCTTTGGGCTGCCGGGGACTTCGGAGCCCCCAGACCCTGTGTGATCCCCACCATTAGAGAGACCTGACTCCTGGGCTGCTCGTCCGTGAAGGAAGCCAGGTCCCTCCCCGGTGTGCGGTGGCCGCTGTCTCCAGCGGCCCCCGACCCTTCCTGAGTGAGCGCATCCACAGGTTAGCTGATATTGGCATCTCCCCAGGAACTGTCATTATGTTGTTTTTAAAATATTTCTCTTCCTCTTGCCTTGCCAGCATGTCCCCTTCCCTGGGAGTCAGCTGGGGGAGCAATGGGTTTTCCTGACAAATCCCGCCCACCTTCTCCAAGGGCGACCCCCATCCATCTGTGGGAGCCTTCACCGCTCGCCCTGCTCTGCAGCCTGAGGGGCCACTGCGGTGCTGCTGAGCTCCTACCTGCATCTCTCTGATCTTCCAAACCCTGCAGGGAGGGGTGGGGTGGACTCAGGCCTTCTAAGAAGGAAACTGACAGCGGCAGCCAGCCATCATTGCTGAGCACCTGCTTCCAACACAGAACTTGTTTCATATTCTCAGACCTCTGCCAAGAGCAACTTCCTCCCCTCGTTTTGCAGCTGAGGCTTGGTGGTGATGGTAGTGGTGGTGGTTGGGGTGTGGGGAGTATCAAGTGATTTCTCTGAGGTCCCCCAGTGCCTATGTGGCAGAGCCGGAACTAGAGCCGGTTCCTGCCCAAGTTCAAGGCTGTGGGCCTATCTGCAATGCGGACCTCTGAAGCATGTCCTTTTAGGCTCATCTTATTTGTTCCTGAGGAGCAGACCCTGTTGTTACATTCCCTTTTTACAGACGAAAACTGAAGATCCGAGAAATTGAATGGCTAAGACAGCACTGTGCCCTCTAGTTTCAAACCTGGAGCCTTGGCTGCCACAGGGTGTCTGTCCTGGCGCTCTGTTTTTCTGGGGTCGAGCCTTGTCCTGCATCCTGCCTGCCTTCCTTCCTTCCGTGTTATCGGAGTCCAATATGAACAAATCCATCTATCCATCCATCCATGCACCCACCCACCTATCCATCCACTTACCTGGTATCTATCTATCTATCTATCTATCTATCTATCTATCTATCTATCTATCTATCATCTCAGAGCTGATGCCATCAAGGAACTCTCAATCCAGGGGCACCTGGGTGGTTCAGTCAGCTAAGCATCTACCTTTGGCTTGGATCATGATCTCAGGGTTCTGAGATCGAGTCCCACATCGGGCTCTCTGCTTGGCGGGGAGCCTGCTTCTCCTTCTCCTTCTCCCTCTCCCTCTGTGTTCTCTGTCCCTCTCTTGCTCTCTCTCAAACAAGTAAATAAAATCTTAGAAAAAAGATAAAGAAGGAGTTAGCAATCCAGTGGACAAAGTTAGTAGGCACATGCGTACAAATGCACACCAGTGTGCATACACATATATAAATAATCACTTATAGGCATGCTCCAGGGACTGCCAGAGAGAGGTGTGCATGTTGTGCCACAAGACTTTGAACTTGCAACCAGTGATGGGGAGTCCGACAAGCTCCTTTCGAAACCCTGTCCCGGCTCCCCCATCTGGCCCAATTTAGTACCTGACACTGGGAAGATGGAGACACGAAGCCAACAGGACTTCCGTCCCCAAGGAGCTCTCATCTTTAAGAGAGAATCTCTGCTCTGAGCTGGGTGTGTGGGAAGGAGCAGGCTAGCGGCAGGACAAGCAGCAGGGTCTGCCTTCCCAGGGGACAGGTTGAGAATGGGTCTGCCAGGAGACCGTCTCAGCCCGCCCTTCGCTGGCTCTGTGGCTTGGGAAAAGGACGCAGTGTCTCTGGGCTTGGCATCTCCCTCTGCAGAATGACACGGTTTAACAGCAGCTGCTGCCAGAAGAGCGGGGGGACCTGAGCTGGGGGCAGGGGACCAGCCATAATGCAGGTGGACAAGGCACACTGTCCTTGTCCTGGGCTTCCTTGCAGCGAGGGGGTTAGCACCAGCTTCCCAGCATAGAAGCTGGGAAGCTAGAGTGTCTCCTCCTCCAACCACGAAGGAAGCACGGCATGCCATGGCGTTTCCCTTTCCCCCAACTCGCCACAGCCTCTCTCTGTGAGAGGCAGGACCAAGGTGCTGTCTCCCACCGAGGGAAGCAGCTCTGATTTCTGAGTCCGCTCAGCAGGGGTGACTAGGAGAGGGGAAGCACCCACCCCCCCCACCGACCCTGGGGGTCTGGCTCAGTATCACTTCTGAGAACATTTCTGCTGTGTTCTCTGGTCAGAGCAAACATCAGGCCAGCCTGGATTCAAGCGCAGGGGAAGAGAGAGCCCCCCCTCCCGGCCCCACCCCCTCGAGGAAAGAGCTGCAAAGTCACTGCAAGGACTTGGAGACAGTGAAGAGTAAATGTTTCCGCTGCTGTTTGCAGTCTATCTCGGACACCACTGAGGACTCGGGGCCAACACCCACTGTTCCTCCTGCGTGCCCAGTGGGGAGGGAGGCAAGAGGTGTTACCGGCCGGGAAGAGGGTCCGGTGGGATTGCACTGGGGTCTGCTGACCCCACTCCAGAAATTTTCTCAGGCTGTGGTCAGCAGCTTCTTGATAATTTTTGAAGAATTTCATTTTGAAACATCTAAAAATGCATTTAAATGCATTCTGCAGAGTTTCCCGTCCCCACTGGAGATTTCAACTCAGGTGTGTATATCCTTCTAATCCATGGTGCCTGGTCCAGCAGCAAAATTTGATGGTCATGGGCGATTGAATAAAGAGGCAGCCAGCTGCTATCAGGGCATAAGGCATGAACACGGCTCCTTGGGGGTTCAGGAGACACGAGCAGAAGGAAACTGAGTCAAGACATGACAGAGCTGAACTGGGAGAACCTTCTCTCAGCAGCTACGAGGGTTTCTGCACCGTCAGTGGCAATGTCCTATCTACCAACTCATCACCTGCCATCTTGAGGGAGTACCATCCATGTCCGGGAGCAGTGAGCCTGGGAGTAGACCCTGGGTGGGCAGTGAGGATACACGCTTGGAGAGAATTCATTTGGGAAGGGGACCGAGGGTCGTAGCTGAGTCTCCAGAGCATTTGAATTCCCAGAAACCTGACCAAATGAGGATGTTGTTACAGACAGCTGTCCCCTTTGCTGAGTACTGGGTGTCAGGCAATCTCTGCTAGTCCTCCAATACCCAGCAAGAGAAGTCTTGCTATTTCTACTTAGCAGATGAAGACAGTGGTTCAGAGAGGTTAAGTAAGCTGCTCAAAGTCACACAGCATTCTACCAACTCTGTCCTACTCCGTAGTTGGAACTCTTCCGGGTTCCACTCGCGCCCCCCGCCTCCTCTGGGTTGCTTCGGTCTTGGGTGGAGCCTCCCACTTCCAGGACTTCTCAGAGCCCAGGTGAGAAGCAGATGCATTTGTCCTACCTTTCCCTTTGCTAGTCTGCCAGGCAACCCGGCTCATAATTAGGTCATTAAGTCTTCGAGTAAACACTGGAGAAGTCCAACCTGTTTTTGTATCGTTTCAGGAAAACAAAGTCCCAGGAGCTTTCCAGTAAGTTCAGAGAGTTTCTGGCTCCTAGTGAGTAAACAAGGACAAGTGACTTCGCTCCGGTCCCTCCCCACCGCCACCCCCTTCTGCCTTGCCCACATCAGTCACCAAAGGAGCAAAGAAGCACAGTGTTTGTTCTCCGGAGTTCTTTGATGTGACCCATGGGCTGGGGAGGGCCCCCCTCCCTGGGGTCCTTGTGTTTCCCCAGAGTCCCCAGGCTAGGAAAGACTGCAGGATTTAGAAATGCCTGTCATGGTGTTTGTCACACTCGAGGGCTCCGCTGGGTGGGGGCAGGCAAGGCCTGGGGCTTCAGGAGTTTCTGGATCGATCACCAATCACTAGGACAATGGGGAGGTTTGTTGAAAAAAGTACCTTGAAGGTGCCTCACACTGGGTACTACTGCCTGGGGCAGAAGTGGAGAAGGTGGGGCCCTTCAGAAACCCCTGCCAGATTCTCACTGATGCTCGGTGGGTTAGGATCTGGGCGGAGAGCAGGTGGCATGGCCAAAGAGAGCCTGGGGATGCCAGACATGTGACATGGCTCCAACCCCCGCTCAGACCTGGCAGCTGGGAGGCAGGAGGGGCCCAGAATGTTCTGCCGTGTGAACGCACGCATGTGGTTGGCGATGTCTATGCCAAGGGCACCAGGGCAGGGGATTAGGGGAGCAGGTTCTGGTCCTTCCTTGGTCGCTGACTTGAAGGGTGGCCTCAAGTACAGCATTTCCCCTTTCTGGGCCTCCCTTCTCCCAGCCATGAAGTAGGGGGCTGAGGGACGGGAAAGTTCCCCTGAATTTCTCATAGTATGTGAGTGAGTCAGGGGTTCAGCCCCCAGGAGCCCTGGAGCGAGACCAGCGGAATAGCGTGAGGTTTTAGAGAAATAGACAAGTGATAGATAGATACATAGAAAATGTATTCCAGAAAATTGGCTTACACCCACCCGGGAGCTGGTTAACCATCTCCTGGTCTGATACTGGAGCTCGAAGTCCACAGGACAGCAGTCAGAAGGGAAGTCTGGAGCAGGCTGGGACCTGGGAGCACGTGCTGGAACACCACCCAATCCACTCCCCCCCCCAACCGGCACCAAGGAGGAGACTGAAACCTGTGCCTGTTCTCGCTGCCTCTGACCCTGGAGGCAGAGGAATCCAGCAGAAGCTGGGAGGCTCCGTCTAACGTGGACCTCCGACCCAGTGGCTGGGGAGGCAAAGTCAGCAGAGGAGAATTGCGCAGATTTACTGCACGTGCCCCAGAATGATGGCCGCCCCGTCCCTTCCTCCTCCACCCTCTCCTGGGACAACCTCCCCTGTGGCCACCACCCCCAGAAACTCACAGGGGAAGGAATTCTGGGGCAGGGAGTTCAGAAACCTGGCCGAGTTGATACATCACACAGCTTGAATATAATTCAGTTGTTCTGTCAAAAACTCATTAAAAGACAGTTTGCAACTCTTTCTTGGGATTGTGAGCTCAACCCCCACGTTGGGTGTAGAGAGGACTTAAATAAACAAAATAATTAAAAAAAAAAAAAACCAACCAACCACACATTTTGGAAGAAAATCATCCTGAAATTTTCTTAGCAAATGGAGCGCTTCTGCGAATAAATTACTGGCCTTCCGATGCACAGGTCCAAGGTCATTAACTCAGCTTACGGATTGTCAGCCCCTCCAGGACAGCCTTGGGTCTCCTTCTCTTTACTTCTGTTCACAGGGTGCTGCACAGGGTGTGATCCAAGATGGGCTGGCAGAGAGAGCCAGGAGGGCCCGCAAACTCTGCTCATCTCACTCCCACGCCAATGCTTTGAGAGAGATACTCTCATCATGCCCATTTTAGATATGGGGAAACTGAGGCACAGAGAGTGGAAGTAACTTGCCCAAGATGCTACAGACAGTAAGGAGGAGAGCCAAGGTTTGAACCTGAGCAGTCTGCCGCCAGTGCCCGAGGCCTGACTTGGCCTCCATTGCCTCCAGGGCTGCCTGTGCACTGCTTGTCATATGATCAGAGGACTGAGTGGTTCTGGGCAGAAGTCCGGGGGGCCAGAAATGTGCTCTGTGTTTATGTTTGGCTCCACTGACAAAAGACTCAGAAATGTCTATGTTTTCATCTTGGCTTGCCGCCATCTATCGGCGATTGTTAACTGACTCCCAGTGCTCCTTACCTGAGTCCTTGGTAATAGGACTCCCAATTTGTACCAGGGCACATGGTAAGTTGACAAACAAGATGTTTTCCCAGCCTCCTTTACAGGTGGACAAAGGTGAGGCCATGTGGCTTCTTTGTGACTAGTGGGATGTTAATAGAAGTGTGAAAACCCTGATGTATTCTTATAGGAAAGGGGTGAGCTCTTTTTCTATCTGTTCTTGCTCTGTGGGAAAGGAGCTGGGTGAAATGCAGTGTAATAGCTGGTGCTCCAAGCAGCCATTCGGGGTCATGAGAATCACGTTGGAAATGGAAATCACACACAGTAGAGCAACAAGATAGAAGGAATGAATGTCTCTGAGACCACGAAGTGCCACCCCAGCCCTGGATTGACTCCTTCTGGATTTCAAGAACACGAGGGAGAAAACAACTATCTTGTTGAAGCTCCTGCTCCTCCAAGTGCGTTGCAAGAACCAGCAGCATTGGCATCTCCTGGGAGCTTGTTAGAAATGTACAATCTTGAGTCCTACTCAGACCTCTTCAGTGAACACCTTCAGTTTAGTTAGATCCCCACATGGTTTAGATGCCTGTGAAAATTCGAGAAACAGTTTTCTGGGCTGAACCCGATGCTGACCGATGGCGGCCACGCTGGGCCTTACTGTTGCCGGCACCTGGAGCTTCCGTTCGTAGAACAGGGAGGCAGTGGCTTCAGGGGAAGGCATCCGCGACGAACGCAGAGCCCTTCTCCAGAAGGTCTTCATCCTTATCTTGTGCCGAGCACCATGTGAAGAATGGATCCATCGAAAGTATTGGGGGGCGCCTGGGTGGCTCAGTGGGTTAAAGCCTCTGCCTTCGGCTCAGGTCATGATCTCGGGGTCCTGGGATCGAGGCCCGCATCGGGCTCTTTGTTCGGCAGGGAGCCTGCTTCCTCCTCTCTCTCTCTCTGCCTGCCTCTCTGCCTACTTGTGATCTCTCTCTCTCTGAGTCAAATAAATAAATAAAAATCTTTAAAAAATATATTGGGAGAACCAGAGCCTGTGTGTACCTCACTGTCCATACATGTGTTGGTACTTGTGAGTGAGCTCTGTGTGTGCTTGCGTGTGTTTGCAGAGAGGCTGGCGGAGCCAGTGGAGTGTGTTCACCCACGAGTTCTTGATGCCTCAGTAAGGAGAAGAGAGGAAGACAGGAGCGCGGAGGCACCCAGCCCGTGGAGAACTATGCTGACAGTCAGACTGGCTCTGTAACATGTGCAGAATTGCATGATTGCAGGAATTCTGGAAGTCCGGCATCTGGGAAGGGGCCATAGTGAGAAACAGACCTTGGGACCTAAGAAAGAGAAGGAGAAGCTGCTTTATTCTGAGGATGGAAGCCATGGGGGCTGGGTGGAGGGGCTGGCGCCCGAGCCTCCCTGGTCCCTGAGTGTGGGGTTGGCCACCTGCCTGCACAGTCCATGCCTGGTGACATCTGGGTGAAGGTGACTGACATCTGGGCAAAGATCCAGAGCATGGTTTATGAGGACTGGTGAATGTTTCCATTGTCACCCTTGTTGTCTGCCTCGTTCTTGCCTCTCCCTGGTCTTGGAAGAATTCCTTCACGCCTCATAGCCAGAAGGGCATCCAGGTCGGAGGAGAATGGGTGGGAGATGAGGAGGTTGACTGTTTGTTTTCTTGCTGCTGGAGCCTCTGTCCTGTTGTCACCTCCCCCTCTCTCTAGGAAGGGAGGGAAGGAGAAACAATGGCACGTGACCTGTGTGACTGGATGGCAGCTGACCCCGGGGCGGAGGGTGCTGGGATGTCTGTTTATTTCTCAGGCCAGCACACACTCTTTGGTGGGCAAACATCCCTTGGACTCTGGTCCAGAAGGGAGAAGGCCTGTCTGCATCTGGAGACCCCCCCTGGGCAGGAAAGGGGTCAGACTCATAAACAAGTACAGTAGCTTTCTGTCATAGAGGAAGTAGCTGTGTTACCTTGGGCAACTTACTTAACCTCTCTGTGCCTCAGTGTCCTCATCTGTAAGATGAAGATGATAATATCTCCTAATAGAGCTATTGTGACGATAACACGAGTTAGTATCTAATATCCTAATAGAGCTATTGTGACGATAACACGAGTTAGTATCTAATATCCTAATAGAGCTATTGTGACGACAACACGAGTTAGTATCTAATATCCTAATAGAGCTATTGTGACGACAACACGAGTTAGTATCTAATATCCTAATAGAGCTATTGCGACAATAACATGAGTTAGTACCTAATATCCTTGTTACACTCCGGTCGGCATTCTGGAGGAACCAGAGGACGGGCCCTCCTTGCAGGCTGGCGAGGAGCCCAGGGAAGGGGATGGTTCACAGAGAGGCTGAGGAGAAGCAGGAATTGGCCAGGAAGAGATGAGGGAGAGCATATTAGGCCCAGGGGTCGGGTACTGGCCAAGGCACCAAAGAACGAAGCTTTGGAGTGGGAAGAATTCATTCCTGGCTAGAAGGGGAAGCATGAGGCTGGAGCAGCAGGCAATGCTAGAGAAGTAGGCCAGCCCCATCCAGAACCTTCCAGGCACGCAGGTCCAGCCTGCAGCCATCTAGCCACTCCACCCTTGTGCGGGTGCTTTCTTGGGACCACCCCGATGGTCCAGGCTGCTCTGTCCCTTGTATTTTCTGAGACAGAAAGCCCTGGAGGGCACAGTCGTGGTGATCCTTCGTGGTCTGGTCCCCAGCTACAGCATGGAGCCTTTATGCAGGAAACTTTCTTGAAGTTCTGTCAACCAAATTGGTGAATCTCATCCTTGGTCCCAGCAAGCTCCTCCCTGTGCCCGCAGTGCCCTGCCTGCCCCCCCCCCCAGTTACCCTGGCCCTTAGCATGCTTCGGGACTCAGTGCCCCTTGTATGGAGCTTTCTGAGACTGCACCAGGCTCTCTCTGACTCCTGCACTGCACCCACTCTGAGCCTGGGCTTGGAGCCCTTCCTTGTGGGGGTCCCACGAGGAGTGGAGGGCTGGGCCCGAGGATGGGGCAGAGCTGTCCGTGTACTCCCCTATACCCTCGTCCCCCACAAAGCTTAAAGACAGAAGGGATAGAAAGGCTGCTGAGGACTGCTTCTAACTTTCCTAGCAGATCAACAGGCAGAGCAACGTCCCTGGGCTTAAAGGCCAGAGTCCTTGTTTCCGTCCTCAAGCGCTGACTACAGGTGGCTGTGGTCACAGTGCTGGCAATGTCATTTGGGACATCGGCCATACGGCCTGGGCAGAGGCCCATGGGGAGCCTGCAGATTCTTCCCAAACCCATCGACCTCTGACCTAGTCTTGTGCTGCCTGGGTAAGGTGGTTCATTTTGCTCTCCAAACCCATCTCGGATGGACTCGTGGCCCACAGAGAGGACAAGAGCCCTGACTTAAATAAGCGAGCCTGAATATAGCAGGCTCGCACGGCTCATTTGCTCATCTCTGATGGACAGGCGCGTTCGGGCTGTGAGCGCCGGGTGGTCTCAGGACAGGGCTTCGCCATCTGGTCGCTGTCACTAGGGGTGGGAGTGCTGTCATCGAGGCTATGAGTCAGCATAGCCTTTCCTCTCGGCACTGGCTGCAGGACCCGGCTCAACGGCCTTGCTGCGGGGTGGTGGGCGGGCGGGGGTGGGGTGGGGTTCAGGCCCCTGGCACTCACTCCCTGTAGTGTCCCCTTCTGCAAAGGGCCATGGGAAGCAGTGTCCACCTGGACAGGTTGTGTTCTAGATGATCTGAGGGGGAGTTTCATGGAGGAGGGGCAATTCGCAGGGGTGCAACTCTAACCCATGGCTGAGTGCCAGCAAGTTTTGGTGAATCCTGAACAATATGGCAAGCAGATCAAATAACTGTTGGTTATTAAAGGATCCCAGTCTATGGGGTGCCTGCGTGGCTCAGTTGGTTAAACGTCTGCCTTGGGCTCAGATCACGATCCTGGGGTCCTGGGATCGAGCCCCGCATTGGGTTCCCTGCTCAGCGGGGAGTCTGCTTCTCCCTCTCCCTCTGCCCCTTTCCCTGCTCGTGCACTCTCTCTCAAATTAAAAAATAAAATAAAATAAAATTTAAAAAGGGATATATAAAATAAAGGGATAGAATAAAATAAAAAGGGATCCCAGCATGGTTTAAACCTTCCATGCATCCGAGATTTGACCTCGGAGCCGGGAGGATCCGAAGTGGGGAGAGGATGTGGTCTCTTCTAGACGCATGCTCCCTCCTGCCTCCGCCTACCCCATCTCTGGGACATGGCTCCCCAAGGATGGGGGCAGGACAGAAGGATGGAGGGGAGATGTTGTCCCAAGAACCTGAACCTAGGATTCAGGCTGGTGACGGAGGCCTCCCCACTTCAGTCTGTGCCCGACGGGTATTGTCTTGAGGAGGGCTCCTCTCCCCCACGCCCATCCCTTACTACAGGATTTGGCTCACACAATTATAGAAGCCAGGAAGTCCCAGGATCTGCCAACTGTAAGCCAGAAACCGGGGGGAGCTGGCGGTATAGTTCAGTTCAAGCTGGAAGGCTCGAGAACCAGGAGCTCCGATGTCTCAGCTCAAGCAGAAAAAGCAAATGTGTTCTTCTTCCACCTTGTTCTCTATTCAGGCCCTCACGAACTGGGTGACGAACAGCAGCGCTGGGGACGGTGCTCTTTTTCCTCGGTCTACTCATTTCAAGTGTTCATCTCTTCCAGAAACACCCTCACAGACACACCCAGAAGTCACCCTTTAACAGCTCTGTGGGCATCCCATGTAAAATCAACCATCACAAAGGGCAACCTCTTTTTCCATGGGGAGGGGAGGGAAAAATATTTCACCATGAACCCTTGTTGGATTCTGCCCCTTTCCTCCCTCTCCTCAGATGACCAGGCTGAGCAGAGGGTGGCGTGTGACCACAGATGACCCAGACCTTCCCCTCGTGGGTCAACCCGGACAGCTGGAGTCCGGCCACGGTTATTGGTGGTTCTCTTTAAGGGGTGAGGTCCCTAGTGCCTTCTCGTGTTCATATTGTGGAGTCTGGTCACCAACTCCTGAGTGACAGGAAAAGTCCCCTTCAATATAGTAGTTCACCAAGGTGGGCTAATCCACCAGGCAAAGAGTGGCAACAGAAAGTACCATAGTCAGTTACCTTTATATTATACCAGATAGGAGATCATAGAAAATATAGATTGACCTCTGTCCCTGGTGCCTGGACTGAGCTTCTGAAACCCTTGCAACTTCTTGGGGGATAGGAGCGTCTCTGTTCTAACGAGGAGACCCTGGATGGGCTCACCCGGAAAGAACAAACCATGATTAGAAACTTTCATCACCCTCCACCCCCATCCCCCAATTCTCTGAATCTCTGGATAAAAGACAAGGGCTGAAAATGGAGTTAATGATTGATAATGTCTATGTGACGACACCTCTGTGAAATCCCCAAAGTAGAAGTTTCCGAGAGCTTCTGGGTTGGTGAACACGTGAAGTTGCGGGGAGGGTGGTGTGCCCAAGAGGGTGGGGAAGCTCGACACCTCTTCCCACACGCCCCGCCCTACCTGTGTCTTCCAACTCAATGTTCCTCTGTACCCCTTATCAGATCCGTTTATAATGCACTGCTGAAAGTACGTAAGTGTTTCTGAGTCCTGTGAGCTGCTCCAGCAAATGAATCAAACCCAAGGAGGGGTCACTGGGACCCCCAATCTACAGCCAGGAGACCAGAAGCACATGTGAGAAACTGGCCTTGCACTTGGCATTTGAAGTATGTGTTGGGGGTGGGGGGCAGTCCTGTAGGACCGAGCCCTGAACCCTGTCTCTGGGTAGGTAATGGCAGAGTCGAAGTAAATTGCAGGACACCCAGCCCATGTCTCACAGAACTGAAGTGTGCTGTGTGAGTAGGAAAGCAGAAACACAGGAACAGAGACATGTGGTAAGGAAGAGCTGAGTTCTCCTCCACACGGGAGGAGCAAAACTGGGTTTTGCCTAAATACCTGGGGCCGCTAACTTTTCCAAGGACTACCACAGATGCTTTCCCTTTTGATCTACTTCATAGGCTGGTAAGATAAAGTATAAGCATGGTTGTCATCCCTTTGGTCAACTTAGGCATCAGTAAGCAGCTAAGGACCTTGTCTGCGCTTCAGTCCCCTCGTTTGTAATATCAGGGGTGATAGAATCCACCTCACAGGGGTGTTGAGACAATTAAGGGGTTTTTTGTTTTGTTTTGTTTTTTTAAGATTTTACTTATTTATTTGACAGAGAGAGACCCAGCGGGAGAGGGAACACAAGCAGGAGGAGTGGGAGAGGGAGAGGGAGAAGCAGGCTTCCCGCCAAGCAGGGAGCCCGATGCGGGGCTCGATCCCAGGAGCCTGGGATCGTGACCTGAACCGAAGGCAGATGCTTAATGACTGAGCTACCCAAGAATTAAGAATTAAGTTTTAAAAGGCATGCAACGTGCTCAGCATGGAATTCTCTAAATTCATTGTGAAGTTTCTGGGCAGCCCTGAATAGGAGACGGGAGGAAGGAGCAGGGGAGCAGGAAGGGAGGCAAGGTGGTTGAGCATGGGCTCTAGACTCAGGATGCCCTCTGTCACTTATTAGCTGTGTGAGTCACTTAACTTCCTTAACCACTTCTGCCCAGTGGGTATAATGGGAGCACTTGCCCCAAACTCACGCCCCCTTTGGTTTGACCCACATCACCCAAGGGCACTGCCCTCCTACAGTTGCTCCTGACAAATGCTGGGAGTCATCACTGAAATCTCCTTCTCTCCTTCACTTTCCACCTCTGGTCTATGAGTATGTTCTCGTCAATTCTATTTCTGAGCATCTTTCAAAACAACTGGCTTTGGAGCAGTGGGGTTTAGCAAATATGGGGGTCCTTCCCATACTGGATATGCAAATTCATCGTGCACCCTGGGCAAACGGAGGCAGTTTTCTCCTTCCTGTGGCTGACTGATGGGAAACTGGTCTACATTGAAGGCCAGACGTGCCTTGAAAAATGACAGTTCGGGAGTGAATCTATTACGTATGAATCTTCTCGTAATTTCTCCCCCCAAGGGGATACTCCTTTCACTGTGAATCTCCTGGGAGGGGAGTACTAGCATCTTTGGAAAGAGTTGCAATGGCTGTTCTCTGATGGCCAGAGGTGCAGGCCAGGGAAGATATGGTTTCAAGGATGAAAGGCGCTGAGGGGCACAGTCCAGGCAAGGTACCCGAACACCAGAGACAGTGGTTGTGGTGGCATTAGAGAGGGTTGGTCTGGAGTGACGGTGGTCTGACCCATGGGGATCTAGGTTATGCCTCTTTGATTTTAGGGACCTTAGGACTGAAACAGAGGTAGCCTACTAAGATGCTCTTGGTTTGGACTTACCATGATAGAGAGTCATGACTTCTTTGCCAATCCCTAGACCTGACTTGATTCGTAGACCCAGAACCCATGAAAAAAGCACATTACCCTTAAAGCAGGGCCTTGCAGTAAGGTGAATCTTCCTCTGGCCACAAAGGTCACAAGGTCCTGCATTGGAGAAAAAACTATTGAACATTGGCATTAAGCTAAGCCTTATGCCTGAAAATTCCAAACATCACTGTGGTCTACCAGCCAGAGGATTTTGAGGCTAAAGTGATAGTTCTGACTAGCATCCACCTCAGTGAAGGCAATGAGAACCAGAATCCATCCCCTTTTTATTTGGCAAGGTTTTGAGTAAATAGTTTGCCTGGACATACTTAGGAGTTGACCAAATCTCCCCACTGATTCCTTGGTTTGTGCAGTAATGGTTATTAGAGAAATGAAGGACTAAATGGAAGTCTCTGAAATTCTACCTCCTTATTAAAGTTATTAGCCCATATAGTTCTATATATTTGGAGGAGAACTTCAGATATTACTGCCAACATCAAACATTTGAAAACAATGCAGCAATAGTGATTTCTATCATTCTCTTACACTGCTTGCCTTTTTAGTTCATACAGAAGACAGATCAATCTTGGAGAATAACCATAGATAATTGCAAGCTTTTTAAAGCTTATTCAAGTTCAGCTGTTATTTTTCTTAATATTTTATTTATTTATTTGACAGAGAGAGACCCAGTGAGAGAGGGAACACAAGCAGGGGGAGTGGGAGAGGGAAAAGCAGGCTTCCCGCTGAGCAGGAAGCCCAATGCGGGACTCGATCCCAAGACCCTGGGATCATGACCTGAGCCAAAGGCAGCCGCTTAATGACTGAGCCACCCAGCTACCCCGAGTTCAGCTGTTATTTTAAATGGGGTATCTTTATAAATTTCCACAGCCTATGGCATCACAGCTGGCAAATCTTTTCTTTTTTTTTTTTTTTTTCAAACTATGAGCATAAAGGCATCAGGAATTCAGTAGTTAGATTTCACTGGAAAAGGAAGCCATATATCTTCATGATCTACTCTCTGGATTGCATCAGTCTCCTGGCTCTATGGCCCAATTAGCTCTAATTGTCTCATCACCCCACAGGATGTAATGCTAGCCTACTGCATTGCTGGCATCAAGCTAGTAGGTCAGGAAGAGTAGAAAGTAACAGGTGCTTACATGCTTCTGTAAGATTTATGTGAGCTGCAAGGTAGGCAATAGATCCCATAAAAATACAGGGGCTGGGCAGTCACCTCATGGAAGTTTCTGAGATTGGGGTATCTGGGGTACATTTGGGTATTGGGATATTTGCTCCCAAGATGAGGAGAAGCTGACTCACTGTATCCCCTACTACAAAGAAGGAGGTATGATGCTTTGTGAAGTCCTTTGGGCTTTGGAAGGAACATGGAAAGAACCACACACGATGTTCTGTTGAGCTTTCCTGATTTGTTTACTGAGGAAGCCAAAAGACTCCCAATCCTGAGTGAGATTCAGAGCAAGACAAGGCTCGTAAGCTGGTCCAGGCTGTGACATATGAGGCTCTGCTCTTGGGGTTTTATAAACCAATAGATCCACTGGTGTTAAGTTTCTACAGATCATTGATTAGAGAATCAGCAGTAACCCTAAGATTTGGAAGCAAAGCTAGGATTTATTCAGCAAACAACTCTTCTTTTTTGACAAGTAGATCTTGGGCCTGGCAGAGAAATGGTATACCCAACCAGAAGATGTCAGATGCTCATGCTAACTTGAGTTTCCTCCTATTAGTTGGGTGTTATGTGCTCCACCAAACCATAAAATTGAACGTGGCCTTCCACATTCCATCACTACGTAAAAGGGGTATAGACAACACTGGGACTACGTAGGTCCTGAAGGTCAAGGGTGTACCCAGCATATTTGACACCCAGAGTCAGAGGCTAACTGGTAAATATTTAACAGCAAACCCTCTCAGGCAGGGGATGGGGGAGCCCTCATTTGTCCTGTTTGCAGATTCCCACGGTGTAAACACAACCGCTGTGGCTGATTTCAAGCTATCAGCATGACATCACTGAACACAGAGTCGGAAAGAAATTTCACGATTGGCTCACATGAGCCAGTGCCAGCCGGCTCCAGGTCACCGTTGCCCAGAATAGATCATTTTCGAATCCCCTTCCTCTAGGCAATAAGATTATTTTCAGAAACTAGTCATCAAATGAAATGAAGACTAATGGCCAGAAAAGAAGCATAGGCAGTGAAAATTTTCTTTTATTGTAATCATGCCGATAAAAATTTTTTACATAATAAATAAAATTGGGGTCCCTGGGTGGCTCAGTCAGTTAAGCATCTGACTCTGTATTTCGGCTCAGGTCATGGTCTCAGGGTGGTGAGATCGAGCTCTGAGTCGGGCTCTGTGCTGGGCGTGGAGCCTGCTTTAGATTCTTTCTCTCTCTCACTTTCTGCCCCTCCCCCACCCCCTCAAAAAAAATTAATATACAGTAAAAAAAAAAAAAAAGGAAAGAAGAACCAGACACAGGGTTTCTGGGCAAGGCATTTAAGGAGTTTTAAAGTCCCCACTTTATCCTAAATAGTAAAAAGCTGAACTAACAGAAGAATCAATAACCCTTCTTAAATTTGTCAGAGAAGTGGGGTCACAGGGCAAACTGCAGGCCCCAGAACTGGAGAGACTGACAGGCAGAAACAGAGAATCCAGAGAAATCTGTAGAGGAAGAGAAACCCAGGAGCCGAAATCTCTGTGGGAACCAGGTCCAGGATAGGGCAACCTGAACTGTTAACTGGAAAATTTCTGGAAGCTTGGTGTGGAGTTAAAAACTCCAGGAAGACCCAGTTATGGGGTGGAGACTTTTCCTTAAAGATTTTATTGATTTATTTTAGAGAGAGACAAAGATAGTGTTTGGGGTGGGGAGGGGCAGAGAGAATTGCAAGCAGACTCTCCACTGAGTGAGGAGCCCTCACAGGGCTCCATCTCAAGACCCCGAGATCATGCCCTGATCCAAAATTGAGAGTCGGGCATTGAACTGACTGAGGCACCCAGGCGCTCCTGGGATGGTGACTTTTACCTTCAGGAGCTCTACCAGGTCCTCACAGTGAATATCAGAGAAAAATCCCCTATGCTTCCAACAAGGAGAGGGGAAAAGGAACCATCTTGAAAGAGGCTGGGGCGTCCTGCTCTTCTTATCTAGACCTGTCCTCAGGAGAAACTTTCAACAAAGTGGAAGCTTCTGGGGTTTTATCAACATGTAGTGACATGGAGGAATGGAAACGAGGAGAAGAGTAATAAATTAATGCTTTTATTTATTATTTATTTTTTAAAAATATTGTTTATTAATTCATTTGACAGAGAGAGAGCACAAGCAGGGGGAGCAGCAGAAGGAGAAGCAGATGCCCCACTGAGCTGGGAGCCCGATGCAGGACTCAATCCCAGGACCCCGGGATCATGACCTGAGCAGAAGGCAGCCGTTTAACCAACTGAGCCACCCAGGCATCCCTAAATTAATGTTTTTAAAATCACATCTGTGTATTTTTTATTTTTTGAAAAAGGAAAATACTTTTGAAAAGGGAAAGGACAGAATATATTCTTTCATGGTAATGAAGAAATTTAGTTTCTAATTTGGATCCTTAACGTCTGCAATTTGCCAATGATTTCATCAGAATTGATCTTCTTTGATTATTAACATTCACTGGACAGTATAATCAGATTTGACAGTCTATCTTTGCTCATAGCTGATCAAAGTACATGTTTTGTTACTCACCATTCCAAAAAATTTCTTACACAAGAAACAACATACAGACAAATAATTTTTGTAAATACAATTTTGTTGGAACACAGCCAGATACATTTATTTATAATTTGTTTATAGCTACTTTTATGTTGCAGCAGCAGAGTCGAATTCTGATAGACCCTATTGCTTGCAACTCTAAATATTTATTATCCGGCCTTTAGGAACAAGTTCACCAGCCTTGACCTAAAGGATTAAAAACAAAATGTATTTCAAGTGTATAAAATTTGAATGTATTTTCTCAAAAAGTCTAAATTATGTTCAACATAAGAATAAAATTTTTATTTTATATATTCTCAGAAAAGTCTTTTTTCCTCTAAAATACTCAAAATTATCTATCACAATTGAGGGACAAAATACAGTGATAATCAATGACTATTAAAATTGTAAATCAGAATTATTTAAGTAAAGATGAAATTTTTAATTTCATTTAGTTTTTGCAAAATTCAAGTAAAATGCATTCAATGTTTTTATAAAATGAAAATTACCCATTATTCTAGCATTCCATGATTATCTAGTTGTAATATAAAGAATTGGTGTTGTACTTCATCATATAATTTCTAATATAGAGGTACATATCTACAAAGTGAAGAGCAAAATGAATTGTTTAATATGGCAAAATACTTATTTCATTTCATTTTGTTTATTTGACACAGAGAGACACAGCAAGAGAGGGAACATAAGCAGGGGGAGTGGGAGAGGGAGAAGCAGGCTTCCTGCGGAGCAGGGAGCCTTATGTGGGGCTCGATCCCGGGACCCTGGGACCATGATCTAAGCTGAAGGCGGAAGCTTAACGACTGAACCACCCAGGTGCCCCTAATATGGCAAATATTTGTCAGTCATTCTTGCAAAATGCCAACTCTCCAGCTGCGAAAAACATGCTAATTATGACGTACCTTTGGAATCATGATTTGAAACAAGGGGCATAGCATACACCTGAAATAAATATTGCACTGTATGTTAACTAACTGGAATTAAAATAAAAACTTAAAAAAAAAAGAAACAGGAAGAGAAGAAAGAAAACGGGGGCTTAACAATGTTAAGGACCCTCTTCTATCATTAAAAGATGTCGCATTCATGTTGCGTCGAACGATTTTATTTTCTCTTAGGTAAGAGTTTCCTCACATTTGGACCCAGTTATCTGTCTCTGACATGCGCAGAGACAAACCTTCACACATTCAGATACCATTCATTTGGAGGACATGGGATGGGAGGCAGAGAGGGTGTTTCCCTGGAGCCTGAGTAGTGTCAGCCATGGGGATGGAAGTTTAGGGGGATGAGGGGTGATTTGTCAGCACTGAGGTCTGGATTCTGTGTAAGTGTGTGTGTGTGTGTGTGTGTGTGTGTGTGTGTGTGTGTGTGTGTTTATAATGCGCAGGCCCTCTGAAACATGGCGGCCCTCTTGCTGGGCATGAGGGTGGTATGTAGGGCTACTGACCTCCCCTGACCCACGGGCTGCCAGCAGTCAGACTCTCATGCAGATCCTGCCTCTAAGAAATGACTGAAGAAAGCTGCCCTGTTGCATTCTCTCTGTCTCAGGAATTTGGAAATATCACTGAGGACCCGGAAACAAAATCAAGTTAATGACAGAGTGCTGGACAGAAGGCCATGAACTCCCACTTCCTGGGTCTTCAGAGCTGTGATGGACGACTCTGTCCTTCTGGTCTTCCTGTTGGAATTTTCCGTTCTTTCCTCAGATTCCACTAGGCCTCTCAATACCCTTCGGATGATTCATTTTTATTTTTATTTATTTATTTATTTATTTGTACTTTTCCTGGCTTGTTTTTTGTTACTTGAAATCAAAAGAACTCTAACAAACACAT
Source organism: Ailurus styani (assembly GCA_002007465.1). Lineage (NCBI taxonomy): Eukaryota > Metazoa > Chordata > Mammalia > Carnivora > Ailuridae > Ailurus > Ailurus styani. The sequence continues at coordinate 3,460,765 of LNAC01000094.1, read as the reverse complement.
CATTTAAGGGATTATCTGCATGCCCAAATTATACGGCCGGGTCAGGCATAAACCAGCGTGTGGAGAAAGCCTCTCTCCAAACTACTTTATGAAGACCCAGTGTGGTCTAATAATAGCCTATCTGTGCCACGCACGCTCTCTAAGTGGTTGGGTCAGGTAGACCTGAAGTTGCGTCCCAGGTCTGTCACCTAGTGTGACCTTGAGCAAGAGACTTAATCTCTCTGAGCTTCAGTCTCTCCCTCTGTAAAGTGGCACCATCCCTCAGAGGTATGAGATATCTGGGCACTGGGCGACCTATAGAGCATCTTCAGGTGAATGAGAAAAACACAGCTGTCTGGGTATAGAGCCTGGTGGGTGGACTGTGGGCTGGATTTGAGTGTGTCCCGCCCCACCCCACCCCTGCCCCAGCTAGAGGTTTTGGTGCAGGCCACAGTCTGCAATATTGACGAGTGGGTGATCCTGGGTGCTACTAAGCAACAGTGGGGGGCCGTACGCAGACCCCCAAAGTACAGCAACAATGTAGCTCCCTTTTCCTTTTGTTTCTCGAGTCTCAGGCCAACCACAACTGGCACAGAAAACCAACTTGCAAGATGTGGGTGTGAGGACAAAAGGAATGAAATGATTATTGAGAGGAATGCCATGTAAAATCTCCTAACAGCTGGGCTGGACTTATGTCAACGCTGACCCCCCTATCTGTGCGCCTTCGGGCTTCTGGGTGAAAATGGAAGGGTGCTCCCTGAGTCTTACAATCCTGAATCCACGGGTCCGGCCAGCTTTGGCACATCCCCATGTCCAGGCTGGCTCTGCTGGCTGGAGGGGAAGCCATACCAGCTCACAGGGAAGGAGTTCGACGTCACCATGAGAGTTGGCTTCTGCTTTGGGCCTCTCCTCAGGGCTTGTTAAGCTTGGCCAAGGCATTCTCCCAGTGCGTCCTCACACCAGCTCCCTGAGGGAAGCAAGATGGCGTGACAGGCGCCATCTTACCACGGAAAAACTGAGGCCCCAAGAATAAAGGGACTGTCCCCTGGATAATCAGCTCTGAAGTTATGACTGGAACGTAATGTTGGTGACTCCTGGGCTCAGCTTCAAATCAGAGGCTGAGGGAGGACGCAGGCCCTCCATTTCCACTGGCCTCCCTGCTTGCTTCCATGCCCTGCTCCAGGGGCAGAGCCGTTACTCTTCTAGTCAGCCAGCCAGACCCATGGGGCTGGATCCCATGTGCTTCCTGCTGTGGTCTTCTGTCTCTTCTGTCCCAGGAAGAGGGCCCTGGCTTATCCCAGACTGTCTTACTTCCTCTGCACACAGGTTAAGTGCATGGATTTGGGCGTGAGCAACTGTCTGGGTTCATGTCTGGGGGAGGTAGGAAGCCTCCCCCTGCTGAGGGCCAAAATTTGTTCTCCTCTAGATTCTTCTGGAGCTCTGCACAGAGACATTGGACAAGAGGACAGTTTTTAATGAAGTGGTTCTTTCGTAGTTTGCTGTTTGGCCTGTGTTGGAGGTGGGGGGAAGCAGACCTAGATGGAGATGTGCCTGTGGGGAGCCTGAGGGGTGCTCTGGGGACCCACACCTATGGACGGGAAGAGAAGACACAGATAGGGCAGAAGGAGGGGTCCGGGTGGCAGGTTGTTGCCACAAAGGGCCTCCACCCACCCTGAAGGGAACTCTGAGGATGGGGCCCTGCCTTTGTATCCTGCGTCATCCATCAGGGGCTGACAGGTGGCCCTGAGGAAAGGGGTGTGGCCTTGGGTGAGGGGCTCTTTTCTGGCAGGAGGGGCAGAACTGGGAGAGCTGACTGGGGAACGAGTCCTTTGTTCCTGATGTAGGGACCTGGGCGTGGCTACCTTGCTATTGTGCTTCTTTGGACCTCTCTCCTGAGGACCTCAGACGTAGCAGGGTGATTGACAGAGGAGGAACTCGCTCTGTCCTGTCCTACGGTGGGTCCTGGGACCCAGTGAGGGGACTCACAGGGTCCTTCCACAGTGGGAAGCCCTGCCTGGGGAAAGAGGGACTGCGGCAGGACAGGCCCAGCTCTGGAGAGTGCCTGGGGCTGGGAGGGGACTTGGGGGGGGCACCTCCTGCCCTCTGAGTCCCCTCAGGGCAGCCCCGGTTGCTGCTGTGGGAATCCAAGGGGGTGGCAATGGGAGGGTGCCAGGGAGTGAGCCGGGATCTGGGGCCAGTGGTGTGGGCGAGCACTGCCAGTTTCCTCCAGTGCAGGTTTTTCCACAGCGGAAAGAAGATTCGAGATGGTGGAGAGTGGCTGATTGCCTTTGGGGTACCTCCGTGACTCAGAGCATTTTCCAGCTCACTGAACTGGGGCCCTGCTGTGTGAGGTTTTCTCCTGAGCTCTGGCGGATGCATAATGAATGGGGAATTTAATCCATATGCTGATGATTCCTTTACCCTGAACTCATCTGCAGGCGGCTCCTAAGAGCCCTTTGATGTCCAGCAGGACTGGGAGCCTTTTTATGAGATGTTTTATGCTCTCTCCCCACCCACTACTCCCCGTTTATGTTGAAGGAATGGAAGTTGTGTTTTTTGGAGTCTAAATGGACTCAGACTTTGGAAAGGTTCAAGTTCTAAATTCGAAGCTCATGGGGTTCCCTTGGGCTCCAGCCTTGGCAAACTCTTTCTCCTCCAGCCGGGGCCCTTGCAGTGCACGCCATTCAGGAGGGCTGGTTTTCGTGCCTGGACCCTGGGCCAGTACGGGCCAGAGCTGGGGGGGGGGGGCGGTGGACCTAAGGGGCAGGGCTGTGGTTCTTGGTCCTGGTGCCCAGGCCAGGGGCTGTGTCTGGGCAGAAGCAGAGTATGGGGGCTGCCAGGAGGACCAGCCTGGGCTCTCCCTCTACTCCAGGGTCTCAGCCAGCAGCCACACTGCCCATTTTGCTCCTTCCCTTGGGCCGAAGCATTTTTCTCTCCACATTTAGCGGCCTGGCAAGTAGTCACGATCTGGGCAGTGATGAGCACACTCCTGGGTTCAGTGTTCAGCTGGGAGGATATCTCAGGCAGTAGAACCCAGGATGGGAAACTTGGATGGCAGGAGAGGAGTCCCAGTTGAGAAGAGTGTGCTAGAGACTAAAAGGCAGCTCCTGGGACTCCTGACTTGCTCTCAGTTCCTGGGGGTCCGGATGGGGTTTGCCGAGCACAGTGGGGGTGCCGGCTGACTCAGACGGCAGCAGATGGAGGCTCCAAACTAGAGGGACTGTGTTTAGAAGAAAAGGCAAATCTCCAAAATCATGAGTGCGCACATGTATGTGTGTGTGTGTGTGTGTGTGTGTGTGTGCATGTGAACTGGGGGGACAGGGCAGTTTCCCGAGCTGTGGGCAGGGACTGAAGTTGCTCTCCATAGCTGCCTAGGACTTGGACCTTGGAGAGGATGGTAGCTATTCAGGGCAAGGACCCCGTGGAGCAGGAGGGCAGAACTCAAGCTTGGCTTGAATGGGGAGCAGGGAAACTTTGCGAGAGAAGGGAGAGATCAGGTTCAAAATGGGGAGGGGCCACAGGGTTCTCTTGGGATACAAGAGTGAAGGGCAAGGAAGAGGGGGAGAGAAGAACAGAGATGAGCGATTGGTTTTGTGGGGAGGGGTGCTTATGGGGTGGCGAAGGTGTTCTTTGCTTCGGCTAAGAGAACTGTGTCCCTGGTGACACTGAGGGAGGTGACACCTGTCACGTGGGAGAAGATGGGGGGCCTGGAGTTGCTAACTTCATTTCCACCTGCCTTGTGTTTTCCTGTGGCAAATACACCCTGCTCTGTGTCTTGGGGCTACATCTTGTTCAGCATGCTCTGGAATGCGGGGCGCCTGGGTGGCTCAGTTGGTTAAGCAACTGCCTTCGGCTCAGGTCATGATCCCAGGCTCTCAGGATGGAGTCCTGCATTGGGCTCCCAGCTCCACAGGGAGTCTTCTTCTCCCTCTGACCTTCTGCCCTCTCATGCTCTCACTTGCTCTCTCTCTCTCAAATAAATAAACAAAATCTAAAAAAAAAAAAAAAAAGAATGCTCTGGAATGTGAATAAGCCTGTGACCGTGTGCATCCCCACCATTTCATGTCATCATAGCCTCACCTAGAAATGCTCATATGGCCGATAGAGAAACGGAGGCTCAGAGACGTTGCATAACTTGCCTGCGGCCCCACAGTGAGCCAGAGGCAGAATTGGGGCTCAAAGTGCCTGTATCGGGGCTCAGTGCTGCATCCCACTTCCTGAGTGGGCCTCCTCATTACCTCCACAGGGTTTCTGTTGGCTCTGTTTCAGGGCTGGCTGCATCGGACAAATCCGAGCACAGAGCAAGGCACTCAGCCAGACTCTTGGCGATTATGACCATGAATCTGATGGCTCCTGTGGACAGGCCTGGGAATAGACACAGAGAACAAGATACAGTGGATGGAAGGGGAGAGGTGAGCACACAGCAGGGTCCCTGAACCCAGGCTGGGCAGAAAGAATGGGGGAGGGTAGTCTGGGAATGCTTCCTGCAGGAGGAGTGGCCTTGGCTGGATTAAAGAGCAGAGGGGAGTAGGAAGAGGAGCCAGAGGGAACAGCAGAGCCGAGGCGGGAGGTGGAAAGAGCACCGCGTGGGAGATTACAGGTATGAGCAGGTCGGTGCAGTAAAGGTGAAGTACAAGGGCAGGGGGAGAGAGCAGTCATGAACAAGGAAGCTGGGGAGACAGGACAGCTTCTTCCCCGGGAAGAGGAGCCTTCTGTCTGCTAGGGTCTGGACTTTGTCTTGGAGACAACATAGACTCAACGTGGCAAGGTTTGCATCTAGAATGATCTTTCCTCCAGGGAGAAAAGCAGACTCAGAAATGGGAAAGGCTGAGGCAGGAGGCCAGCAAGGAGGCTTGCTGGAGTAACACTCCCCGCCCCCCACCAGAGGTGAGGGCCGAAGTGGGGACAGGGAAGGGACAAGATGTGGTGATTAGGGGGGGTCACGGATGACTCCCAGATGGAGACACAGATGGAGAAAGTGGCTGGGAAGGCAGCCATGGCCATGGTTTTGGGGCCCAGGCCCAGGGAGACTTCCCATGGACACCAGCATGGGGGGGGTCTGAAGAGGAGGAGAGACACCCCATCTGCAGATACATACTCAGAGCTCCTCGCCTATAAGTGGGAGTTAGAATCCTGAGCTGACCCGCAATGGTCTGGAAGAGAGGGTGGTGGTCATCCGAGGAGCCTCAGGATGGGGTGGGAACGGGCTTCGGCTGGGCCTGAAGGTGGGGAATTTCACCGAGAGACTGGGGCCTTTGAACGTGTCTCCCCTGCCAGCCCAGCCCCAAGCACAGCACAGCTGAACGAACATTTGCTGAAACACGGGGGGGGGGGGGGGGGGGGGGGGAGGGAGACTAATTCACTGCCCACCAGTCCTTCCCAGTAAGGCACGTGCTATGACTCTATGACGTGCTGGATCCTATATGACTCTTTCTGGAAGGTTTTCGGGAGGTCTCCAGGCTTGCAAGCCCACCCCCTACATGCTGAGCGCCTTGGGGGTTGCCTGATGTCTTGGGGAAGGAGGGAACTGGGACAGAGAAATTCCCAGCGGCTGGTTCTACCACTGCCAATGGAAGATTCAATCTCTACTTCCAAGATGGAACTAGAAGCAGATTTTGTCCCTTTGGAATGGGGAGTTTTGCCCAGAGTCAAGGGCAAGGGAAGTAAAGGGAGTAAAGCTCAGGGCAGCTGTAATGCCACTTCCTGGCCCCATGGACCTGGTGGGGAAGGCAGGGGCTGCTGAACAAAAGAGGAACCGAGGACTGGCCCTTCTAGCCAGTGCAGACAGGTGGGCTGATGGCAGACACCGAGCTGGGGAGGCTTCTGGTGGTTCAGGCCCCAGTAAGGGCTGGGACAGCTGTTAGAATCAGGGACCTAGGAAGGATGCCTGGAATTTGTTCTTGCCTCACCTGGCCAAGGGAAGCACCTGTTCTGCAGGGACCTCAGCTATCCAACATGCACCGTGTGGTCAGGCTGCATGTCTCGTGTGTGCTGGGTGCTCCGGAGAGATAAACTCTGGGCCCTTCTGTTGATGTCACCAACCAGGCCTTGTCCCGCCTCACTTTGGACAAGAGAAGGTTGGGGCACTGCTGCCGGTCACAAGTGATTTTCCCACTTCTGCTACTCCTCCGCACAGATTGCTAAAACCCTGCCCCAATCTCACATTTGCAACATCACATCGGCAGCAAAAGTCAAAGCAAAAGTCAGCCAGCTTCGGCCAAGATAGAGGACAGCCTGGTGTCTTGGGACAGTTTCATTACAGTGGGGCATTCATCTGGGGATCAGGGGTGACAAGCTCAGGCCCCTCCCATTGCAGGGCTGGCTCAGGAAACATCGTGATGGGTGTGGTCTAACAGCCCAGGGCTTGGAGGCTTCTCATCTGTTCTACCACTCACCCAAGAGGGACCCTGGGCAGGTAGCTCAGTTTTCTCATCTGTCCAGTGGGTTTAGAAATCCTTGGGCCCACTCTCTTACAGGGCTGTGAAGCAAATCACGTGAGCTCAAGATTAAAAACAAATCTGACAATTAAAACAAGCTTTGGCTTCCGGCTTTCCTCGATTCCTCTGCCCAAGTTGGCCCTGGAATCTCGGAAGTTTGCAACAATCATCGCCTCTCTAGGGGGCTGTTCTACTTCCTTCCTGGGATCCTCTTAAAAACCAAATGACACTGCAGCCAGGCATCCGAGAGACCAGCCCTGTTGTAGGCCCGAGCCAGAAGCAGACAACAAGATGGGGGAAACTGGCTCTAAAAGCATATAAATTCCTCCACACACCACCTCCCCCTCAAGGGTCATTTGACTTTCCATCAACAGTGGCTAATGACGTGGGGAGATGCGACCCTGGGGAGGACCCGTTCCTGCCTCTTCCCGTGCAGCCGTGCCTCATGGCAGGGGTGAAGGCCTCGGGAGTCTCAGGGAAGCTGCTGGCCTGTAAAACACCTAGATGATTCCTTGGCGGGAAATGGATGCCATCCCAGAGGGTGGAGCTTTTCCCCTCACTGACTATCCAGAAAAACTCTTGTCTTTACAGGAAGCAGGCGAGAGGCCCACAGCTGTGGGGGCTGGGCCCATCTAGGGAGGCAGAGGCTCCAGCTTCTGAGCCAGCGCCAACTCCCCCAGCCAATTTTCATTCCTTCCCGTGGGTGCTCCTTTGACAAATGATTATGGAGCCCAAACAGGAGAAGGGGCCCTGTGCTCTACGTCAGATGGCCTCAGCCCAGAGGATGAGGTGTCCAGTCTGTCTGACTCCAGACCCACAAGTTCCTTGGGCCATCTTTTTGTGGCCCTTGCCCCTGCAGGAGTCCCCACGCAGCAAGATTCTGCAGCCCCATGACGTCACAGGTGTGTGTTGCTGTGTAAGCCCAGGGCCTCGCCAGAGCAGAGCTGGATTTCCAGGCTTCCTTGGACCTGGTCCTGCTGGGGCCTGTAGGCCCTGGGACACTGTGGTTTTGAAGGCCTCTCCTTGTGATTTTTGCCCTTCCCCAACAGCCCTGTTCCGCACTGGTAAGACAGCTTTGCTGGTGTTCATGCCCCTTCCATGCTGGATTCAAAGGTCAGTCCTAACTATTCTTGGCCAAACGTGGTTCCTGCCACACTCCTTGTCAGTGGCTGCTTTAGAGGCAGATATGTGGGACAATTCTGGCCGATAGGATGTGAGGGGAAATGAGCTGGGGGAGAAGATTTTGGGAAAGGCTTCCCACTGACTGAAATCGACACATAAGAAGAGATGGCTTCTGTCTCTCCCAGTAATGCCATGCCTGTGTGTGATGCCTGGAACACTGGAAGCCATCTTACAGCCACCAGAGGAGCTAGTCTGAAGACAGAGCTAACATACTGAGGAAGAACAATGTTGAAACACGGAAGGAATCTGCGACATGATGATGTCACAGAATCGGGAAATTAATCAACCTTTGTGCTGTTCGGAAGTGTTCCTGTTAAGTGAAATTTTCTTCAATGCCATTTTGGGTTGGGTTTTCTGCTCTTTGCGGCTGAAGCATCATCCTCACTGACTGAGTTTCTGTCTCCAGGTGCTTGCCCCACCTTTGACTTCTTTGCAATCCACAGAGATTGGATTCGGGTGGCCTCCTACTCCATGAACAAGTTAAGCTAAAGCTGCCCCAAAGCTGTGTGGTTTGGTGATTGGGGTACTGGTAACACTGGGATCCAGCAGTCCTCAAGGACTTCTCCAGAAGTAGGGTGTGGCCCAGGATTCTCCGCCACCCCTGGCCACCCAGGCGATGAAGGCTGGCGGTCCTCATGCTAACCCCCGCCCCGCGTGGGGGTCATCCATCCACAGCTGGCTCCAATCATGACCCTTCCCCTCCAAGGTCTTCCTTCCCTCTTGGGGGACCTTGAACCTGGTGCTCCCTGTCCTGAGGGACCAGGGCTCCCCAACCTCTGTTGCCACAGGGGAGTCTGTGTCTCTCTCTGCCATTCATTCCAAGGTTGGTTTCACCCAAGGTTGTTTTCACGGAAGGTCTCTGCCAGCCAGAGAAGGGCGGGGCTTCCAGGAGCCCAGGATCATGGCCTTAGGAAGAGGCGCTGCAGGTAAGGGGTCTGCAAAGGGCACTCCAGTGGCTCTAGCCAGGAGGTCCCACCAGAACTACGACAGACTTGGACGGGAGGGGACTGGAGTGCGGAGGGCAGCTTGGAAGCAAGGGGGAAGGCTGTTTGTCGGGGTCAAGTCTCTGGAGCAGGGAGGGGCTGTCGACCAAGGGGACCCCTGCAGTGGGAGCTCCTCAGGGGTGGGAAGCCCATGCTATTCACCCAAGCTGCCCCCACCCCGGCATGTTCAGTGTATGCTCAGGGACTGTGTAGACAGTGGGTGTGTGCATCCATGCACTCATTCAACAGAGACATGATGCCCCTTGCGCTGAGCAAAGAGATGGGTGCTGGGTAGGACGGAGAAGCCCCCTGCCCTCTGGGTCCTTACGGGGGGGATGGACATAAACCAGGAGCTGAATAACGAATTAAGCAACCAGCTAACTAGCTAATACTTTTAGTTTGTTATGTGTGCTACAAAATATGACAGCACGTGTCTAGTGTGGGGAGGGAGAGCTGTGGATGTAGGGGAAGGGGGTCATGGCGGGCCCCGCCAGATGGATGAGAGCGAGCCAGACCAAGGCCCCGAGGACAGAACAGGACGCATTCAAGGCTAGGGGTCTGGGAACTTCTGAGGTGGAGCTGACACTGATGAGGAGCGAGGAGGGGAGCCAGTCTCCTCAGTCCCACACACGATGGTCCGGTGTCTTGTGGGGGGGGGTGTGGGGGGGTGCTCCTGTCCTCCTGAGGGCCCACCTGCCAGCGGGCTGTGAGCCTGGCCCTCAGGAACCATGGGCCTCCTACCCTGGAGAAGCCAGTGAGACGGGACCAGAGCTGGGGGTGGGGGCTGGGGGTGTCCCAAGGGGGTCTGCGGGTCAGTGTGTTTGTGTCTGTGGCGTGGATATACGCAGGTGGGATTTATGGTGTGCGTCTGTGTGGCGTGTGTGTCTGTGTGGATGGATGGTGTGTTTGTGTCTGTGGTAGGATGGTATGTGTGGGTTTGTGATACGTGTGTTGTGTGTGTGTGCAGGGTCTGTGTAGTGTGTGTGTGTGTGCCTCTGTATCCGTGACATGTACGTGTGTGTCTGTGGGGGGTGTGTTTGTGATGTCCGGGGTATGTGTGTGTCTGTGTTATGTGCGTGTGTTTCTTTCTGCGGTTTGTGGGTCTGTGTCTGTGATGTGTGCGTGTATCCGTGGTCTGTGGAGTGTGTGTGTCCCTGTGTATAGTGCGTGTGTCTGGAGTGTGCCTGTGTTCACGTCTGTGCTGTGTGCCTACATGCACATTGCTGGGGAGGGTGCGACCCTCCCTGACCATGCAGCTGTGTGCCCTTGATCAGGCGTGAGGTCATTGTGATCCTCTGGGCTCACTTCTTGTTTCCCCACTTCTCTGAGCCCTCCTGCTTTCTTCCCTGGGCCAGGCCCTCCTCATCCCTGCTGAGGGTCCCCTCTGAGGTCTGTCTGTGCCCACCTTCTGCTGCCTCTCAGTGACTGGCATCGGACTGCAGGACTGGGCTACTCAGGTTGACCCTGGGCTCCCTCCTTGTCCTGGGCCAGCTCTGCAGTCCCTTTGGGTCCGCAGAAGACATCGGTGACATTCCCATCTGACTGACTCACTGTTGTGATCTCCCAAGTCAAGGGAACCGTGTGAAGCCTGTGTCCAACCTCTGGGGCTCAGTGTCCCCCTGTCTAGGCAATGGCATGCTTGCTGTCCTTCTGCAGGGCCCACGTGGCTGGCTAGTGACCAGCATCCAATCTTACTGCCTTCTCTAGAGGCTGGGACATGTTGGGCATGAGGCTCTGATGGGGTACCTGGAGGACAGAGGTCAGGGGTCCCTGAAAACACAGGTCTGGGGACCAGGACGGGGTTTGGGCTGGAGTTAACATGGGTCCCTCCCAGATGCTCACAGAAGTCATAGCGTGTGCCAGGCACAGAGCAGGGGGCACACTGCACACTGATGGTGATGAAGACACAGGAATGAGAGTGTGGGGTAAAGAGTGAGGCGCGGCATGGGCCCGGCCGCCCCGCCCCCTCCACTGAAAGACCAGCAGAGATAAGAAGGACACACATCCGTCCACCTCCTCCCCATGTGCAGAGGCCATCATCAAAGACTTTCAGTCACACACAGAATAAAAGCGGTCTCTTCCTGCAGACTCCCCAGGGATCCCACGATCTAGCCCACCACTCATCCCCCAGCCCCCACGTGGAGCTACATGGCCATCTCGCTTTGCCCTTGACCTGGCAAAGCACACTCCCCCAACCCCCAGGGCTTTGCACTTCGCTATTTCCTCCATCTGGAGCCGTCTGCAACAGGCAGCCAAGGGCTTGTTCCCTCACTTCATTAGCATCTCTGGCTTTGGCTGTCTTCTGGGAGAAGCTTCTCCTGACCACATTACTTAAAATATCATCCCTGTGTTAACCTCCAGCCCCTTATCCCATTTCCCCCCATATGACCTGAATTTGCATTACCTAACTGAGCATTTTTCCTTTGCGGTCTGTCTCTCCCGCCAGACGTCATCTCTCTGAGGGCAGGCTTGTGGTCTTCTCTGCTGTATCATCCGTGTTTGGCACCTAGGAACGGCTCCAAGCATATCTGTGCGGTGACCGAATGAAGGAAGGAGTGAACGGGGAGGCAGGAACAGTTGGAGCCTCCGTGGGCTCCAAGGCAGGGCCGCAAGAAAGGGAGTGTCACCCTGCGAAATCCGTTTCAGAGGACTCAGGGCTATACAAGGGAAAAACAAAGCTATAAAACCACCGGATGAAAAGAGAGGAGGATATTTTCATGATCTGGGAGGAGGGACAGGCTTCTCCAGCGAGGCACAAAATCCAGAAGCTATAAAAGAAAAGCCTGATGGATTTGACTACATAAAAATAAAAGGGTTATGCATGTCCAAATACATGATAAACAAAATTAAGAGGTATTTGACTGGGAGAAAGTATTTAAAACATGTACAACAGATTACTATCATAACGTATAATGAGATTCCGTGCGCCAATAAGTAAGGCACAGACAGCCCAGCAGAAAAAAATGGGCAGAGGAGAGGAACAGGGAATTCACAGGAGAAGAAATAGACAAGGCCGGTGAACAGCTGAATAAATGCTTAGCCTTGCTCCAGAACCCAGCGGGGGCATACTGAAGGTGGGGTGATGCCCCACTGGTACGTCTGTGTGGCTCCTGGTGCCTTATGCACGGGACGGGCACGGTTCCTGAAGACAGTGGGGGGGCAGCTGGGAGGACATTCAAAATGCACGCTCCTTCTGATCCAGAAATCCCACTTTTAGGAACCCATCCTTGCAAAATGCCGAAGCTGTTGGATGCTTCGTGGTCTGTCCTATCACAGGAAGACAGCAGAGCCGCTGGATTGGCCCGGAGCAGGGAGGTGGTGGCTGGCAGGGAACTATGCAGCCAAGAGCAAGACTGTTTTGGCATTGAGAAGAGCTCTCAATTTATTAAGTGAAAATAAAAGCAAGATGCTGAACCACGACAGTGGTGGAGTCCCCTTTGTGTGTTTTTGAATGCCGTACGTGCATTCTCACAGATGTGGATGCGTGGCCAGTGAAATATACAACTGTCACCAGCAAGCCCCTTGGGGCGGGGGAGGGGTGGAGCTTGAGGAGTGACTTTCCATTTCTTACTTGTTTCTTTATTGTAGACTTTTAACAACTAAATATAGTACTATTGTAATTTTTCTAAAGAACTTTTTAAAATCACGTATTTATTTTTTATTCATTTTTTTAAAGATTTTCTTTATTTATTTGATAGAGAAAGAGGAAGAGAGAGAGAGAGAGCAGCAGCAGCAGAGGGGGAGGGAGAAGAGGGCTCCCCGCTGAGCAGGGAGCTCGATGCAGGGCTCGATCCCAGGACCCTGAGATCATGACTTGAACCAAAGGTAGGCACTTAACCGACTGAGCCACTCACACACCCCAGTACTATTGTAATTGTTACATAAGGAACAAGTAACATCATTAAAGGGGCAGGTGCAGCTGGGGTGCAGGGTGCTGTTGGGTTGAGACGGGGAGGCCTGAGGGCTGTGGCTCGCTGGAGGCAGCCTGGCTTGCCACCAGAGCCCAGGAATAGAAGCCACAGGGTGCCCGGGGGCCTGCCTTCCTGTCGGCCTCCCCCAGAACACAGTGTGGTTCCCACCTCCCCGCCTTCCTGTTTGTAGAAAGATGAAATCCCGTGTCTCTCAGGGTGGGAGGCACAGAGCCGGCTGACCCTACCAAGGAAGGGGTCCCCTCCTCCCTGGTCCAATCAGGGGCTGGGGCACTCCAGTGACACAATGTTGCGGAACTTGAGCTTCAACTCAGCATTCACTGGTGAGGCGAGCAGTTCCTGTGTAGGCGCTCCCTTCCCCAGTGACTTTGGGCTCCCCTTCCTGGGAGGCCAGTGCCCCCTTCTTTTCATGGAAGCCTCTCTGGCATCCGGCCCATTGCAGAAGCTCAGTTCTGGGTATGTTGATATGGAAATGGGTACGAGACGTTGGGGCAGAGGTCCAGCCAATAGGTGAAGACGAGTGTCTGCAGTTCTGGGGAGAAGCCCGCTGCAGCAGGCAGACGTTTGAAGGGGACCTAGAGCCATGAGCTGGTGAAGTCTTGGGAGTGGATGTAGAGATTAGAGACGAGCATGGACCGGGGCCGCAGCTCTGGGCTTGCACACTTAAGAGGCTCCAAGAACAGTAATAGCGATCATCACAGGCACGGCTGCACTGAGCCCACAAGGGGATAGGGCACTTGCCCAGGGTGTCTGGACAAAACGGAGGTCTGCCTGGCTTAGAGACTGCCACCTCCCTACTGGTCCCCCTACTCAGTGTTTCTATGTCAGACCTAATAGCTCATCCTTATTTTACTGCTCTCCTTCACAGCAGCGAATGTGGCGGTTTAAGATAGCTAAGCTCCTTTGTCTTGATTTCTGCCTCTGACCTTGGTCCAGAGCTAGTTGGCTGGAGGTGTGAAAGGTTGGAAGGAACCGAAAACAACAGCAGGAAGCCAGAAGCCAAGGGGGTCCAGCTGGGGGCCACGGTGCTGCATGTTGACAGGGGTGTGGAGCCCGGGATGGTTGTGGCCATTCGCCCAGCCGAGGAGGAGGCTCTGGTATAGGGAAAGGAGGTTTGTGCCCTTGAGCTAGCAGGAACATCAATGGCAACTGCCCAGGGAAGGTTCTTTTCCTCAAAGAAAAGAACTTTCAGGGACAGTTCTGTCATTTTAGACTCAGAGCCCCACAGGATGGGGACAACGGCTCTCCTGTTAGTGGCAGGGGGATGAAGGACACGGACTGCCAGGAAGGGGAGACCCAGGAGTTGGGGCAGTTCTGTCTGACTCTTAGAAGCCAGTTAGAAGGTTCCCGTATTTGGCTAAGCAGTCACACTTACATTTTTTCTCCATGTTTTCACTCAGGCCTCACTCTATGAGCTGGGTATGGGAGGCTGCACTTCACAGACAAGGACACAGAGGCAATAAAGGTCAATAAAGGTTACCCAGCAGTCGGACCCCAGTTGTGCCTCAGGCTGTTGTCTCTCTTGGCACGTCTCCCAGCCCCCCTGGGGAGGAGCTTGAGAACCAAGGCGAGACAGGTGTGTCTCCCCTTAAGATGGTGCCAACCCTCTTTCCTTGATTTACCATATTTGATGGACTCTAGATGACTTTTTTTTTTTTTTTTTTTTTTTACATTTTGGCATCTTTGCAATCTGGGTGCAGGCCAGGTGGCTGTTGTGACTTTGTTGTCTTTTCCGGGCATGCACATCAAAACTTGCAAGATGGGTATCGGTGACTCGGGAGAAAATCCCGGAGCCAATGGTGGAAAAGTCTTAGGAAGAGGTGCTGAACTGCGTGCTTTTGTGCTTCTGATGGTGCAGAGGACAAGACCAGCTAGAAAACCCCAACTTCAATAGCTCTTGAATCATAAGAGATCCTGAAGGGTCGGATCCCAAGCACCAAACTGTTCTAGGGCTCTCTGATGAAAAGTGTCCCCACTTACAGCTCAGGGAGCGCTGTGCATGTGCTCCCTGGTCCTCCCTGTGTAATGGTGGAACTGGGAGACACACCCCAAAAGCCACATGGCTAATGTGCAAACATGCCCTTGCAGGTGGTTCTGTTTCATCCCCAAGGAGGTGGGGAAAGATGCCTCTCATACAAAGATGCCCACTGGTACAAAGTAGGGGAGTTGGGTGGTGGGTGTGATGGTCTGCAGGGCTGTTGCTTGGCACCACCTGACTCTGAGCCAAAGCAGAGGGGAGACGAAGGCTGGGAACCCAGATGCTGCACTCTGCTGAGCTGGTACCCATAGCCCTCCATGGTGTGGCTCCCTGCTCTGTTCCTAGGGCACCCAGATCCCCGCAGATATCCAATCGGTGTTTGCCGACCGATTGAAAATTGCACCTGCCTTGGGGTCTCCATGACACAGGCTCGAGTCACGCATCTGCCACTTTTCTGAGCCTCAGAGAGGGTCTCAGTTTTCTCATCTGTAAAATGGGGATAAGATGTCTTCATAATAGAGTTATTGGGAACATGAGTGAGATGTACTTAGAGCTAGCCATCAACTGATGGGCATGGCTGGGAATACTTCTGAGGAGTCACATCGGTGATTGTGATTTTTTGTGCACTGGGCCCTGGTAGAGCCCAAGTCCCGACTCTTGATCACAATGGGATTGGGAGAAAAGCATGCTCAGTGTAGTTCCATCCTCAGTGCAATGACAATTGCCACAGCTGTCCTGCAGTTGGGCATGGGGGCTTCTCCTTTGCTTTGGGCATCATGGAATCTGCACGGTTCTTGTCCTTGTCCCAGGGATGTCCTCAGCACGAGCACCTGCAGGCGTCTATGTGACACTCAACAGGGGCTCCTCCAGGGCGGGACCTTGGCTCCTTCACCTCTTGTCTTGAGTATCTCTTGGTGTTCAGCAGATGCTCGACACATTTCTTGATGGATAAATGGATCCTTTTCCGTGAGAGCATAGCCCCCATGTACATGTGTGCGCACACACAAGCACATACAGGCACATGCAAGCACATGGGCTCGCTAAGCTGGCTGGAGTCTTTTTTGCAGGTCTGAGGCTTATAATGTCATCTGTCTCCCCATGGCCAACCATAAAGTCTTGCTTGAATTAGGGGACTTGCTGGTTTCTTCTCTTTGCATTTGCCCAAACAACCAGCACAGAAGATGCTCAGGAATCACTAAATGGGCGAAAGAATGAACCTGACTCAGGGTAATTGATAGGAACAAAGTCCACATGAAACGATGACAGTGAACCAAGAGCACTAGTTAGAGCACAGGCTGGGTACTGCTGTGAAGATGGGAAAGTTACAAGATCTAAGTCTGTTGTTTCTTGTGTAATGGGCCAATTATAAGCAGGAAGCACTGTTTTTGTTTTGTGTTGTTGTTGTTTTTAAAGATTTTGTTTATTCATTTGAGAGAGCGACAGAGAGAGAGAAAGCACAAGGTCGGGGGGAAGAGCAGTGGGAGAGGGAGAAGCAGATTCCCCACTGAGCAGGGTGTCCATCACAGGGCTCAATCCCAGGACCCTGGGATCATGACCTGAGCTGAAAGCAGACACTTAACTGAATGAGCCACCCAGGCGCCCCCACATGAAGCATTGTTATGGCAGCTCCATGGTATCAGCGGACCCGGACTCTGTTAATCCTAAGAAACAGCTTTCATCTTGAGGTCTCAGGTATCTGCTCTAGCTCCTGCCATCACACCCACATTCCTGCAAGCAGAAAGTAGGAAGCAGAAGTGCAAGGAACTCCTTTTTCCTTTAAGGGCCTGGCCCAGAAGTGGCTCCCATCACATCTGAGTGGCTAGAACTTAGTCCCAGGGCCACATCTTGCTGCAAAAGGAGCTGGGGAAAGAGGTCTTTTGCCGGGAGGTCATTACTGAGCTTAAACTTGGAGAGTCATTTACTAGAACAAGAAGGGGAGATGGATGTTGGAGCAAATTGTTTGCTGTACCCATGTCGTTTTGAAAAGACGCAATGACCTGTTCATTAGTCATATGTGGTGGGGTAGGGGTCAGAGTGTGAATTGGGGCAAAGAAAGTAGTAGGAGAGACATGGATGTTACCAAGGGGTTCGGTGGTGTGGGCGGTGTCTCAGAGGTAGAGTGAGCAGCCCAAGAGCCTCTGAGAGGCACAGAGAAATGGACAGAGGCAATGACCCCAGCCTGCCGTCTATCCTGTGTGGCTAGTTTCTAGGCCATATGCATACACACAGGAGAAGACCGGGGGAGGGGATGGGGGGATGGGCAGGCTCACAGCCCCCAGGGGATAGTAGGTGTGCTCAAGCTAAGTCCCAGCACAGGAACCACATGGTCGTTGCCAGCAAGTCTGAATAAGCTACCAGCATTGACAAAATGACGAGCTTTCCAGTTTCCCTTGAAACATCAGTGGCTCGGGCCAAGTTGGTCTGAGTCTTTGAAGGAACACTCGACAGGCCCAGGGCAGTGGCCACGGGTTCTGGCTCACTACTCCCCACCACTCCTTCCCTCATTCCCCCCACACACCTGTCTGTGCAGAAACAGGAGTGAGTGACCTTCTCTGTCCCACCGAGAGGCCCCACGGGGTCGCCGCAGGCCCAGCAGCCCATGTCCGTCCCTGGGGGAGGAAGGTTCCACTCATCGTGGCCATCGTTCGTTCCTACGCACTCTGTGCCTGACCTTGTGCCCAGGATGAGGGTCAGCAGCTAGGGCAGAGAACCCCTAAATAGAGAGAAACACACTCCTGTCTCATGGAAAGAAGGCCAGAGGGAGGTAGGCCCCTGACCAGAGCAGTGGCTCTTCAAGGTTACGGAGGACCTGAGCTCTGCCATCATCTGGGTATTCAGGGCTCAAAGGGCCCTGGAGCCCCAGGAATGCTCTCCACATGCCAAACAAATAGCATGAAGACAAAGAAGTGGGTAAAGTCTTTTACCCACTTTACCCAAAGAAGCGGGCAAAGTCCTGTCTTCTAAGGAAATTTCCAGAAACTCCCACACAGCACTTATTGCGGGCAGCCCTGTGTCCTGCAGAATGCCAGGCTGGGATTTACCAAGAAAGGCGGGAGAATGGGTCTGGGGTGGGTTATGTACTTACCTCATCTATGCCTCATGTAGCTCCCAGAGATTCCACAGATACGTGCCAAGCCTCGGCCTGCCAGTGGCCAAGTATCCATGTCGCACTTGGAGCCCACACGTGACCCTGCTCTGCGCCTCTGGGCTTGGCTCTCCCCAGCTGTCTTCCTACAGCGCTGACCTCGGAGAAGGCCAGATGCCCAATTACTCTCCACCTTTGAGTTTCTTGCCACTGGATGGCCCTGGTGTTTTTTCTTCTTGTTCAGGGATGTGGGCAGGGTGAGATTCGGCCTACCTACCGTGGCAGAGTGCAACTCCGGCACACTGAGGACAACCCAGGAAGCCCAGGCCTGTGGGGACAGTGTCTCTGGGGAGAAGGAGGAGAGGGGAGGGGGAGGAAGGGGTCTCCCCCAGGGATGGGGAAGAGCTGCTCCCCAGGCAGAGGAACACCCCCACCCCAAACAAAAACACTGTGATTTTGCCCAGCAACCGGTTACTTATTAGCTCCATTGTTTTCCACATCACCCTTGGCCAGAACTCAAAAGTGGCTTTATTTTGCAAGTTGCCTTGTGTGTGGAGACACATCCGGGGTTGATAATGTAGGGATATTTTGGTTCTTCCTTCTTTAAAGGGAAGATCTTGCTGCCACCCGCCCGGCCTCACCCTCCAGATTGGAAACTATGTGACCCTCACGATGGGGTTTCAGCGGGACACCTCGGGCCAGATTTCTGAGCTGAAAGGAACGTGGGGCTGCCCGGGGGCCAAACACACGCTCTAGAGAACTGAGTATGATGTTTTGTCCTGTCCCTTCAAAACAAAGCTTAAACTGAGCAAAGAATTACTTTCAAATCAAATATTTGTTGGCACACAAATGTGTCTCATTGGTTAGAAAACATGTTTTTTGTTGTTGTTTTAAAATTAGATTTCCCTGGAAAGAACAATGGCAAAATCAAAGGGGAAAAGAGTTTGGTGGGGCAGAAAAGATCAAACTCTTTTGCCCAAAGAGCCTTGGGGTTTGGGAGTGCCTGGCTGCTCGCAGCGCCTGGCTTCCCGGCTCCAGTCAGAGGACTGGGCTCCTGAACCCTGTGGACGGCTCCCAAGTTGTCACCTGGATCTGTCCAAGGCCTCAGTGCAGTGTCTAGACAAACGTCTACAACTTGGGTTGGCCTGGGCTCCCGCCTGGCTGCTGCATTCCTGAAGGGCGCCCCAAGGGCCCCCCCCCACGCACCCCACATGCACAGGGTCCCTGCTGCCCCGCCGAGGGCCGGCACGTCCATGCCACCCCGATCTCTGGCCGCAGCTGGGGAGAGCAGACTTGGAACCTTGACCCAGGGCAGCTGTCAGTAGCCTGGCTCGAGAGCGTGGCCGGGAGCCCAGTGTCTGTCCCGCCAAACAGATGCTCTCGCTTGGGGTTTTTGGATGAAAACACACAGAGAAGGATCCAGAGAGCAGAGAGAGACACGCGGAGAGCAGGCGGTGCGCAGAGGCCGTGCGGCAGAGGCCACCAGGCAGCATGGACCATTGGAGGGACAGCGGTGATCCTCAGGGAAGAGGGTGGAGGGTGCAGAGGGTAGGGGAGCGGGAAGAGCAAGAGCTGAGGCACAGCAGCTGAGGCCAGGGCCAGGGGACGTCCAGAACCATGACTGGGCCTCCAAGCCGCTGCCAGGAGGCCAGAGCTGCCACTCTGAGGAAAAGAGCCCCTGCAGCTACTCCCTGGGGTAGGCTGAGCCCCGGGCACTGTGACATTCCAAAATGTAATTCAGGGGACGTTTTTCAGGACTTGAAAGTAGCAGGCAGGTATGCAAAGAACAGCTCATTTTTCTCAGAGTCGTAGTCCATTTCCCACTTCTTCCAGGAAGCCCTCCCTGACTACCTCTCCACCCATAGTCCTCAGTCCTCTCCCTCTTTGGGGTGTTCACAGAACTTGTCCCTGAAGGTTCCTAGTGTCCTGTTAGAGCCCAGCTCTGCACCTCCATGTTCTATCTCCCACCCCTGCCCCCAAGCTCCCCAAAGGCAGGGACTGCTCAGGGCATCCGTAAATCCCCAAAACACTGAGCTTGAGGCCTGGAGTATGACTCAGGCTTAGTGTGCGCTAGTAGGTGGCCTGGAGGTTTTGCCTGCACAGCCCATGATGGGGCTATATTCACAGACAGCCCCACCTGTGCCCCCAGACGGGGAACACTGGCCCTAATGGCCTCGTAGGACAGAGATGAGAGCTCTTGAGGCCTTTGGCCTTGGCAGAACCAGGGGAGTGGCATTAGCCCTGGCTTTAGCACAGGAGACAGGTGGCAGAGCCCAGCTGGTGAGTCTGCTGGTATTCTAGAGAGAGCCAGAGGCATAGGTCAGGGCTCAAGACTGGAAAGGTGGGCAACTTTTCTCACTTCTCAGAGCTCAGTTGGTACTGCCTGCCCCTTGGCCATTAGCTACAACAGCTTGTGCAAGAAAAGGCGCTGGGTCTAGCTTTCCACAGGGGTGGGGGCGACCCTAGCTTGGGAGAGGAGAAGACCCAAGCCTAGCCTCAGCCCTCTCCTTCCCATGCCCTAACCCTCTCCCCATGCTCTGTTTTGTTCCACTGTCTGGTGTGCTCGTCCACCTCTTTTGAAGACAGTGAGCTCCCTGAGGCAAGCAGGGCCGAGTCCTGTATCTCAGTGTCCCCAGCAGCCAGCACCAGGCCCGGCATGGTGGAGATAAGGTTCGCTGGGTGGAAGACAGAGACGGGACACCAAGGGCAGTAGGCTGATCTTCTGGGACCTGGAGGGGGCAGAAGGAGTTGGGAGGGGTGCTGGGCTGGGCTGGAGAAGGGACCCGAAGACACTGGTAGAGCGGCTCGGTCAGCGCTGCAGGAGGGGCCGACTTCAGGGACGGTGGGAGCCTCCATGGAAGCAGTTGCCCTCAAAGGCTGGTCTGCAAAAGAAAGAAGCTATCACTAGGCTTCAACTAAGGAGGGGAGGTGAGCACTTGCCCCAGGTGCCACAAAGGATGTCACTGGAACTAAGCAGCCAGGGAGAGAACAGATTGGAAAAGCAGGCTTTGCTATTATTTTTTAAATATTTATTTATTTATTTGTTTATTTATTTATTTATTTGAGAGAGAGAAAGAGAGAGCAAGAGTAAGCAAGAGCATGGAGGGAAGGGCAGAGAGAGAGGAGTGGGGAGCCCGACCCTGGGCTCGATCTCACGACACTGAGACCACGACCTGAGCTGAAATCAAGAATCAGACACTCAAACGACTGAGCCATGCAGGTGCCCCCAGGTTTTGCTATTTTTAATAGTTACACGTACGGTCCCTAGTAGATGTTCAAAGACTTGTAGTCCCTAATTCTCTCAACAAGTACATTAGGTGAGGATTCCTAGTCTCCTTTTTCAGATAAGGAAACTGAGGCCCAGAGGAGTCATCAAACTTCCCAGAGCTCAAAAACGGTGAGTGTGGAGGGGCAGATTCAGATCAGGGGGCTCGGGTTCCAAAGCATACTCTTCCCTCCCCCCATTCCTCTGCCCCTTCCGGCCATGGCCTCCGATGAGACGCAGCGGTGGGGCGGGTGAGCACCAGGGGCCAGCCAGCCTCCTCGCCTTGCTCAGGAGAGACGACCAGGCCCACAGACTAATTCGCTCAAGCACCATCTGGCCAAAGGGACTTGCCAGTTCCTCCAAGAGGTCCCCTCCAAGTCAGGCCCCCCAGGATGAAAGACTGAGCATCTTTGAAATTTTTGTCTTCTTTACTTGAGGGAAAGGAATGAAAACTACAAATGCAAAGTGACTGCAAAACCCCAGCGGCAGGTGCAGGGCATGCCCTCCGGCCACAAGGAGCTGGCCCCGGTGTGTCGCATTTCTAGGCTGTCTGCATCTGGCCTGACATCATGTCAGTTGCCCAGGCCCATCCCTGAGGATGCTGCAGACCCCCATGTGACAGAAGGTGAGACGTGGGGACCGTGGACATGGTGAGGCTCCCCCAAGACACCTCCCTCTCTGGGCTTCATCACAAGAGAGTGATGGCTCTTGGCCCCACGGAAAGCTGTGGCCAGAGTGGGGGCGATGCCCCACTACGGACCCTGTGTGCAATCCTTGATCATCCCCCTCTGCTGTGATCCCAGCCACCGCTGTCCACACACGGGGACTTGCATGGCAGGAAAGACTGGAGTGCAGAAGCCCGGCTTTTGAAGACCCAAGTGCCACCGGTGACTCTGAGAGATGAAACCTTCTGAATTCAGGGCTTCAGGCCATTCTGAGTCCTGGGACCCAGGGTCACTACCCGTCATTAACAGAAGATCTGGAGGGTACCAGTGTGAGTGCGTGTCCATGCCAGAGAGCATATAAGGGGTTGTCACGTTCCATGGGTGGGGCGGGGGGAGAGTGAGCAGGCTGCTCAGGGAGGGTCCTAGGCTGCAGCAGGCCACTGCCGGAGAGCCCGGGCCTCTACGAGGTGGGAGGGGGCAGCACCAGAGCTAAGGAGTGGTGGGGTTGGAGGGTGGGATCCCGCCACGGGGCTGTGGGCGTCCACACCTCGCCCGAGGAGCCCTCACGCCAGCCTCCCTCCGTCTGGTGAGGATCTTCCTTCTTTCCTTCCTTTTTTTTTTTTTAAAGATCTTATTTATTTATTTGACAGAAAGAGAGAGACAGAGAGAGAGCCTAAGTAGGGGCAGAGGGAGAGGGAGAAACAGGCTCCCCACAGAGAAGAGAGCCCGACACAGGGCTCGATCCCAGGATCCTGGGATCATGACCTAAGCCCAAGGCAGACGCTTAAGGACTGAGCCAGCCAGGCGCCCCTGCTGAGGCTCTTCTGTCCACGGGAGCATGGGGACGGGCCAGCGGGCCACCACCTGTGTGTGCCCCGACTTTGCCCCACCCCCGTATCCTGCCTACATGCTCAACCGAATTTTTTATTCATCCAGCCATACATCCCAAGACTAAAAGTCTGCCCTTGCAGATGGTGTCAGGGTAGGCTTACTGCTGTAGCACAGAGACCCCCCCCCAAAGTTACAGCTTGAACCCAAGAGCCATGTATCAGTCTCCCAACCCACAGTCAAGGGTAGAGGGGCTAAACTGTCAGGGGCTTGGTTCTACAAGGTCCTTCAGGGACCCTGGCTGACTGCAGCTCGCCAACCTTCAACCAGGTGCCTCAAAGACCACCCTGGCCATCCACCCTGGTCAATGGGAAGAAGGCAGAGCACGGAGAGGTGTCCATGGGGAGTGTTCAGGGCCCAGCTCACTTCTGTTTGTGTTCCTTTGCCTAGAACTTGGGCCCATGGCCACATTCAAGTACAAGGAGGCGGGAAAGGGGCCTGGCAGGAAGCCTTGTGCTGATGGTCCTGGCGTTATGGGTGGAGGGGAGGGCAGATACGTACAGGGGAGGGGGACAGAGAGGAAGGCTTGCTCCCGTGTCCCTGTGGTGGGTGGAGTGAAGTCGGGGAAGCCCCAGGCCTCCACCAAATACATTGCCATGGGGAGAAGAGACAGGGCTCCAGCCTCCCCGCCCGTGACTCTGCCATCCTGGGCCAGCCCCACGTCCCTCTCCTGCCAGGTCAGCTTCCATTTGCTGCCCCACACCCTCTGGGAGCACAGAAATTTCGTTCTGATCTTCCTTAAATGGTCACGCATCCAGTTTCATTTGGCCCAAAGATTCAGTCCACGATGAGCACCTGCTTTGTCCCGAAGCCTGTGCCAGCCCCGTGGGGGTGGTCACAGGGGGCGCTATGGGGAAAGCGGAAAGAATCACAGTGGATAAGCGGCCAACTCCAGGCTCTGCGTGCTGGGGGGGGGCTCGGGGAGTCTGGTGCAGAGAGAAGATGCCAGAAAGATGAGCCTAACAAACACAGAGCAGCAAAGAGGACACTGTTATTGCAGAGGTCGAGAGGGGCAGATCGGGGAGCCAAGTGGGAGGCCACCTCGAGGGCCTGGGGGGGGGTGCTCTGGAGGGATGGGGAGCCCATGCTCGCTACTCAGCAACAGCTGCTGGCACCTGGCAGGAATCGGCACCCAGCATGGCCCAGGCTTCTGATCTGTCTGGAGAAGCCAGGAATGCAGGGTGTGTGTCTGTGACTGTGTGTGTATGCATGTGAGCGTATGTGCAAGAGAAATGGAGGGGGAGGGGTGAGCATTTCAGACATGGACTGGAGGCTGAGGAAGCTTTGCGGCAGGCAAGACTGAGGCCTGGGGCCCCCCACCCCCTGGGCACCCTCTGCACCCCCGACACCACCAGGGACGGAATGATAAGATTCAGCGGGCTGTGACCTCAGTGGCTGGAAGCGTTGGGAGCCCAGTATGTGATGGAAGAGCCGAGTCGCTATACGGCTGAACGGGCTGGCTTCTCTCTTTCAGGTGACTGTCACTGTTCCTCATTAACTCTCCGCAGAGACAACAGCTGCAAAGGCTGCACTCAGAGGGGTGCGGTCACTGTGCAGAGTCACACAGCTCACAAGCAGCCCCGCGAGGCCATGCTGAGCCTTAGGGGTGATAGGGACCAGACCCTCTTCGTGGAGGGAAACTGAGCTCAGAGCGGTGACTGGCCTCAAGTTACCCAAGAGTGAGGCAAGAGTGGGGACCAGGCTCTTGGCTGTGGACATTCGTTTCCTTTCTCTGGTTGTTCCTGCCTGCTCAGCCCCTGCACAGCAATCCTGATCCCCCACCCTGCACCCCACACCCCTGCCACTTACAGTGAGACTTTTTTTTAAGATTTTATTTATTTATTTGACAGAGAGAGAGAGATCACAAGTAGGCAGAGAGAATAGGCAGAGAGAGGGGGGGGGAAGCAGGCTCCCCACCAAGCAGGGAGCCCGATGCAGGGCTCAATCCCAGTACCCTAAGATCATGACCGGAGCCGAAGGCAGAGGCTTTAACCCACTGAGCCACCCAAGTGCCCCTAC
The DNA here is from genome assembly GCA_002007465.1 of Ailurus styani. Lineage (NCBI taxonomy): Eukaryota > Metazoa > Chordata > Mammalia > Carnivora > Ailuridae > Ailurus > Ailurus styani. The sequence continues at coordinate 3,436,355 of LNAC01000094.1, read as the reverse complement.
ATTAAGACTTTCATGAAGCACACAATCACCTGCTAATTTACCTTCTTGCTAAGCCTGAATTTTGGTCGCCCCAGGTTCTGCAGCTGGGCCCACCTGCTCCACATTTCTGGCAGGCTGTGAAGGACCTACGTCACAGGAGTCTTCCCAATGCAGGCTCTCCCTATCGTCTGCAGATATAATTAATGCCCCCTGCAGCCACGATTTTGGCTGGCACACACCTGCCCAACGTGGCCTGGGGAAGATCTTTGTTCTGAGGCTGGGGGCTAGTCTCAGTGGCCTCAGATAACCCTTCCCAATATTGACACCATGGTGCCTGGGGGGCCCCGGAGTCATTGCCCTGCATCCCCTAAAAAGGGATAGACCTTGAAGTCCCTGCTGGCGTGGAAGGAATGCTATGTGCCTTTTCTGTCTTCTAAAGTAGGTATCAGGGCCCCAACTTGGGAAGAGGACTCCCTACAGTCCGGACCTCCCTAATTTCTTTCTCCAGCCCCCTTCCCTCTCCTGGTCTCCATCCAAATCCGCTCTGGATCAGCTGCAGAGATCTCCTAAACTCACACCCACTGAGGTCCAAACCATGGAGAATAGCTCATTAGCTGCCCTTTCCAGAGTCCTTTGCGTTGCAAAAAATGCCCCGGTCACTTTATCCAAAATGGTGATGTCTCAGGCATCAACAACTGGGAATTTGGGAAATCCCCTGAGTCACTTTCAGGCCCTACCCCAGATTTTTGTAGTGTCAGTCCCAACAGGCCCCCTCGGCAAATTACTATTTATCGTTTTTCATATATACCAGTTTTCGAAGCCTCCAAATTCACTTAAAAAACAACCTACCCTAACAACACCTTTGGATAAAGTTTAACTATCTTGCTTTCACTATTTAGGGGAGTTGGCATGTCCTATCCATCATTCACAGGGCTTCTGATTGGCAGAACTCTGGGTAAAAGGGACACCCTGTACTTGATGAGGTGCAGTTGGCGACGGGAGGAGCCTCCTTGAGTCTCATGGCTGCATCAGGAGGAGGGGGATCAAGCAGCCCCGTTTCTGACCCAATGAGCCCTGCCACTCTCTGGGAATATGGAAGCTCACCTGCAGAGGGCCTGGACCGTGTTGTTTTGAGAGAAATAATGTTGATTAGGTCCCAGGTCAAACGATAAAAGCTCTTTGACTCCCAAAGCATTGGTTCTACAATATTTTGCTCATTCACCCACTCACTCACTCATTTACTCAAATACTTAAGCAACCATCATATATAGGGGTGTACAAATTAGGTTTGGGGTCCCGTTAGTATGACAGAAACCTGGAATGACAGCTGCTTAAATAAGACAGAGGATTAGCTCTCTGTCACAGTTAATTGTATGTGTCAACTTGATTGGGCTAAAGGATGTCCACAGAGCCGGTAAAACATGAGTTCTGGGTGTGTCTGTGAGGGTGTTTCCAGAGGAGACTAGTATGTGATTCAGTAGGCTCAGTGAAGAAGACTCCCTCCCCAATGCGAGCAGGCATCACCCAATCCACGGAGGACAGAACAAAAAGGTGGAGGAAGGGCGGATTTGCTTCCCATGCGAACTGGGACACCCATCTTCACCCATCCTCTGACATGAGTGTTGCTGGTTCTCAGGGCTTCAGACTCAGATTGGGACTTCAATGTGGGCTTCCCTGGTTGTCCCACCTTTGGGCTTGGACTGGAACTACACCACTAGCTACTTTGGATCTCCAGCCTGTGGGCGGCAGATTGTGGTACTTCTTGGCCTCCAGAATCACGTGAGCCAATTCCTAGAATCAATTTCCTTATATATATGTCCGATTGGTTCTGTTTCTCTGGAGGACCCTGACAAGGAGAATGTACTTGCCAAAGCTCCACCCGTGTGGTGCTCAGCCCTGCCCCTCAACCTGATGCTGGGCATTTCTGGAGGGAAGCCCCTGTTTGCACGGTCCAAAATGGACGCCCACCTCATACCTATACTCCAAGGTGGGGAGGAGGTGAAGGAGGAAGGGCACAGCCAGCAGTCGTGCACATCACGATCGCTCATATCCCATTGGCCAGAACCAGGGCTCAGGGCCACACCCAGCTGCAAGGGAGGCTGGGAAATGTGGTCTCTATTTTGGGTGAACACAGGTCAGCCAGACCCTGTGGTCTGTCGCTTTGAGACAGAAAGAGAGAATAAGTCTCAGGGGACAACGAGTAGGCTACGACGAAGCTGGCTGTTAAAACAGACATGCTCCTGCCCCACGGAGCTCAGAACCAGAGCTGAGAAGGATATTAAATGACAAACGACCCTGAGAGTTAACGGTGCCCACTCTGGTGAGGAGTACTGAGAAGCGCACGGGGAGCTCTCACAGGGGATAGGGCAGGCTCCTCTGTGAAGGGACAGCAGAGCACAGACCCGAAGGAGGCCCAGCTACAGGAAAGGGGGAGAAGCTGGGAAGCAGTAAGGACGACCCGCCAGGCAGAGGGAACTGCCAATGCTGGCGACCGTGGCAGGAAGGTAGGCGGCCCTTAGGAGGACTAGCAAGAGGGCTGCTGTGTCTGGAGCCCCCTGGACGATGGGGATAGGGTGGGGGCGGGGGTGAGAGGGGGTCATGCAGACAGGTGGGCCTTGTAACCCAGGGGGGGTGTTTGGCAACTTTCTTCTCAGGGCAGTGGGAAGCCTCTGGAACGTTTGGTGGTGGGGGTGACACCGTGGCCCTGCAGTTTCTGGTCATGCCACTAGATTGCCTGGTGTCTCTGGAAGGGGGATCCTGGAGCTCAGCCAAGGTTGTAGGGTATGGGGGTGGGGGAGTAGTCCTACTGGCAGTGGAGATAGGGCGCGGACAGGGAGGTTTGCTGGGAGCTACGATGTGTGAGGCGTCTGGTGCCAAAGCAGAATCACAGAGGTTGAATTTGAAAAAATGGAGAGAGCATCAGTCCAACTGCTCTGCGGTCTGGGCAAGGAGGCTGAGCACAGAGAGGGCAAGGGGCTCAGCCAGGTCACCCAGCAGGGTGGTGACAAAGCTGCAGCCAGAAGGGACTCCTCCTGGTGGCAGGGCCAAGGGAGGCTGGTTGGGCTGGGGTCCCAGGGTAGAACAGGTGTCACCTAGCCCCTGGGGACAACCTGTCAGAAGCAGCACCAGAAATTTAAATCTGCGAATTAACTTCTAATGCCAGCCCTAGGCTGTGAGATCAAACCACACACTGAGCTGCCCACAGGTGCCTGACGACCAGCCTGTCTGATCCTGGCTGTCTGTTCCCGATTGGCATGAGTGACACCGCTAGCAGATTAACATGGTGACTGGGCACCAACCTGATGCCACCAGCTGGGCTCACTAAAGCCGTCAGTCTCCCCCAGCTGGCAAAGTGTCCGGCACCCACATTTCCCCAACCTTAGGATAGAGAAGAGTCCTGTGCCCAGCACCGGGTAGGCCTTCATTCAGCCACCAAGGGATGCCACGGATTTGCCGTGAGATACTGGAGAGGAAGCAGAACAGCATGGCCGAGAAGGGAGTGCTCAAGATTTTGGGGTTAGCACAGGGCTTGAGAATCAGTGGGGCTCATGGGCATTCATCATCTTAGCCAAACCAAAGAACTGAATTCAGAGAGGTAGGAGCTATACCCAAGGTCACACAGCATGGGCCTAGAACTCTCCCTTTTTGTCAGTCTAGTCCCTTTCCTGTAGTACCACATTGAGGACGTTCCTTTTCCACCATCATTACTAAACTGAGTCTCTCTTTCATTTTTTTCTCCTTATCAACTACTACCTCCTAAACAGCTTCTGAGCACCAGACACTGTGCTAGGCACTGGGGCGCAGGAAGCAATCATGTGGAAAGGACTAGGAGCATGAACAGAGCCACTCACTGAGGTTGGTACAATATATATTAGTGAACAGGGAAAGGGGAGGAGTTGTGGCAGGGAAGATAACTCAGAAGGGATGAGCCATCATGTGTGTTGCATTAGATGGGGTTGGAAAACACTGCAGTAACAATAACATAAGCAAGGCATTCTCTCCCTTGTAAAATTCCACGGCTACTGTAGTGATGTTGATCTGTAAAGATCTTGGGGACCTAGGCTCCTTGCATGCCCTACATCACTATCCCTTGAGAAAAAGCCCTGGTCCTCATGGGCCAAGAAGGTGACTAGAGCTCCAGCCACCACATCTGCACTCCAGGCAGCAGGAAGAAGGGCAAAGAGGAAGGAGGCAAACGTATGTTCACAAAAACACTTGTTACAAGAAAGTTCAGTGTCAAGAACAAGAAAGGGCTGAGATTCTACCCAACAAGAAAGCTAACAAGTGAGCCTGCCACTGTTTTATGAAGGTTGGCAGAAGATGCTGGAATCATGGGTCAGAGACAAAGGACTTTATTACTCACAGCACAACAAGCAGCATGAACATCAGGATATTTGTACCAGCTCCTCTTGTCCCCAGGTTCCCGGGGGGGGGTGGGGGTGGGGGACAACGTGGGTGGGTCTGGATGGATACAGGACATGCAGTGAGATGCATTACTTGAAGGGAACGCCAAGCTCAGGGAACCCAGATCTTTATAATGGGTATATGCCCTTTGCTCCACTGGGGACACTTCATCTTCCAAGATGATTCTCAATAAATATCCTGGGAAGATAGTTCCAAACAAAGGGCAGTCCGTCCCTCATTCACAAGATGTGGGAAATGTGAGCAGCCCGTGGGGGAAACTGTCTCCCAATACACGGCAGCTTTAATTATGACAGCCCCAAAGTGGAGACAGCCCAGGGTCAATCAACAGGGAAAGACAGATGTTCATCCAGTGGACCACCGCTCACCAATAAAAAGAAACTACTGATCATTGCAATAACGGGGTTCATCCTCAAAAACATTATGCTGACCAAAACACCTCAGACACAAAAGAGTATATACTCTATGATCCATTTAAATGAAATTCTAGAACAGGAAAAGATAAGTCGTTGAGGAAAAAAAATCAGAACAATGGCTGCCTAGCAGTGGGGAGAAGGTCAAGGAGTTCCTGGGATGGGGTATGGGAAACTTTTCTGGAGTGGTGATTCTTACCTTGATGCATTTGTCAAGATGCCCTAAGTGCATTTAAAGTTTGTTCATTTCATTATAGGTGAATTGCATATCAAAGTATCATAAACAAATATACACTAAAGTATTTGAAGGAAAGTACACTAGGGTCTGCAATTTACTGTCAAATGAATAAAAATAGGATTGTTAATGGTTAGATAGAAGGATAGATGGATAAATGATAAAGCGAGCATCACATAGAATGTAAGATATGGATATGTGGGTGTTCACTGAATAATTCTTCCTATTTTTCTGTGTATTCAAAAATTGTTATGATACAATGTTGGGGAAAAAATAAGTGGCAGAAATCTTACACCAGCTGTCCTTTAAGAAGTTGCCATGTGACACATCTGTTTTCATGCTATTGGCCTGAACTTAGTCACATGGCCATATCCAGTTGCAAGGGAGGTTGGGAAATGTAGTCTTTGTTCCAAGTAAATGTGGGTCCGGTAACACTTCTAGTAGTAAGAAAAAAGGAGAGAATGGATATTAGAGATCAACCCGCAGCCCATCCAGCGTCTTTGTGCAAATTAGGAAAAGCACCCCTTCCTCTGGGCTCCTGGGCCCCGTGCCTGGGTGCAGTTTGGCCAGTAGAGCATGGCCTGGGTTCAAGCTTCCCTGCTCCCAGGCCACATGACTTTGAGCAGGTGTTATCCGTGGCATACACTTTTACCATGCTACATCAAGTTTGGCAACTTTATTTTTAAAAAAGGAAAAAAAAAAGCTGACTACTTAACTAAATGGGTTTACAGTTATCTCAGAAATCCTGGAGAACCAAAATGGATCTGTTTCTGTGTCGTTTGACTTCCCATAAGAAAGCTACATTTGAATATCAGCAGAACAGTTTACCAGTTTGCATAGTCTGTGCCTTCGCCTCTGGACTTCTACACATGCGACGAGAGCCCACGGACATTCAGAGAAATGACTTCTTTTTAGGAAAGTAGCCATTTTGTCCTCCTGAAGCCTCTGAATTTGTCTAATGGCAAGCTGTCACCCCCCTAGGGAACTTTCCTCGACGGAGCCCGGAACCTGCGGCTCCATGTGTGCGCTCACTAGGTCCTCAGAGTGGCGAATCCCAGGTCAGACCTCCGCCGGCAGTGATGTTTATTTTAGCACTGTGGGAAATCAATCCCCCATAACGGAGGCTGAAAGAACCGAGCTGTAGATTTTTTGATGTTTCTGCAACATGTTTGGAGGCAAAAGATGAGATTTTGAAAATGGACCCATTGGATGAGCTTTGCCTAATCCAGGGCAACGGTAGTGTCGTCAAAGGGTTCTCCCTATGGTGCATGGATGATTCGTGTCTGGGCTACACATGGAATCGGAGCTGCCTGGTATTTCTGTGGAAGGCCTGGGGTAACCCTATCCTTGGCTTGTTGGAGGCCAGAGAGGCTAGAAAGTGCGGTCCAGCAGCCTGGGTCCCCAGAGAGCCCTCCTTGCTTCCCCTCTGCCACCTGCTGCCCTAGAGGGAGGCGCGGGCACTCAGAGCTCTTGGTGAGTTGCCCTTCTCCGCTGAGGGTCCTTCCCTTCATCAAACTACTGGGGTTGGAAACCTCAGTGTCATCCTTCACTCCTGCCTTTCTGGGTCAATCCAGAATCTGACACTTGTACCATGGCTTCAGAAAGATCAGACCCATCTATTGCCAGACGATTGTCATGGTCCTCTACCCGGCCTCCCAGGTTCTATCTTTGTCCCTCTACAACCTGGTCTGAACACACAATCAGAGTAATTGTTAAGAAAACCCTATATGAGGTGTCACTCACCTGCCCAAAATGCTCTGCAGGCTTAATAACTCAGCAGAGTCAGGTTTAAACTTTGAACCATGGTCTCTGGGCACCTTCTCAATTCTGGCTACCGTTAGAATCACCCAGGAGCACCACAATTCCCAATACGAAGGCTGTCCCCCAGACTCAGTGACTCCTGAGTGCAGCCAGGACTGGAGCCAGCACCCCCAGCGCCCACCCCAGCTCCTCTGCCTTGTGTCCCCCGCTCTCCCTTGGCTCCCACACACCAGCCTCCCCCGTCCCCCCTTATGCTTTGCCTCAAAGCCCCTGTCTCAGCCAGGACAGCTCCCTCACTTCCTTCAGGTGTCTGCTCAAATATCACCTCCCTCAGAGATGCCAGCCCATCACCTATTCATTCTGATCCTTTTCCCAAAAGGTGCTCTGGCTACAGGAGGGTAGGCATCTCCTGTTGTGTTCCAGAGCCTGGAGTCTAGAAGAGGGCTGGCACATAGTAGACACTCAATTAAGTTTCTTGAGTGCAGGAAGAATGAATAAGGATTATAACCCTACCTAGACTAACAGGACTTTGCCTTAAAGGCAATTTTCCCCAGTAGAAGGGAGCTGTCTAATTAAATAACAAAGGGCTAGGGATTATACCACGGTGGTTAAGTTCACGGTCAGGACCACGTCTGCTTACCTGTGTCAAAGTCTTCATCTCTGCCTCCCTTGCTTCAGCCGTGTGGTGGGAATAATTGGATTTGCTTCTTAGTGTGATCGTGAAGATTTAAATGCAGTAACAGAGGTGAAGTTTTGGCTCCCATCAAAGCTCAGTAGCCTCATTATGGGTCAGGAGGCTGTAAACTCCAATCTGGAGCACTTAAGGGTTAACTATTCTCGGATTAGCTGATTGGTTTCTGTAACAGTGAACTCTTATTATTACCAACTAGGAACTGCGGCCCAGAGTAGGGCGGTGCGTGGCCCGAAGGTGCACAGCCACCGGGCTCCAGGGCGAGAGCCCACCCCAGGCCCCCAGCGCGGGTCCGCCTCGCCAGCGCCTCAGGTCAAAGCGACAGGCGCCGGCGACCCCGCCCGAGGGCGGCCGAGGGCAAGACCCTGCCCGCGGGGCGGCTTTGTGCACCGCCTGATTTCCATTTCCCCAGATAAACACGCGGCGGGGGCCGCGACCTCGCTGCATAGCAAATGCCTCGGCTCCCCGCCCCGCGTGGGGCCCGCGAATGAGCTGATTTACTCCTATTTTGCATATTAATTGATCTAAACGCCACCCGTTCTGGGAACAATTAAGAGGCCCTCTGGCGCCCGGGGCCGCGGCGGCGGCGAAGTGGCGGGCGCCCCCTCGGGGCCGCGGGGCGGGCGGG